>JBBPCZ010104349.1:0-10871 GCA_037974445.1 Brycinus macrolepidotus
AAATATATATATGTGTGTGTGTGTGTGCGTGTGTGTGTGTGTGTGTATAAATACATACACTAAATACTGTATGCTAAATACTTGTTACTTGATACTTGATACATCAAATTGGCACAGCTGGTGAATTCAACTTACCCTTAGGTTGCCTTAACTTTGCAGTCTCTGCTGTCTCCTCCATCTAGACCCCTACCACAGAACCACCTGCAGACAACAGAGTGTATCTTCACACACTGGTTACTCCATCAACTTTAGGTAAGATGCTGAAGATTTGGACAGAACAGAGTCCAGACCCGGCAGCCCCAGGTCAGCCTAGTAGTTTTCCGCTAACATTCAAACCGACCTATAGAAAAGACACCCTCTATGGCTGACTTGCCACCATGTCTTTGCTCTCTCTCTTCTCTCATTTGTTGTAAGCACACTGTGCTTCCTCTAAAGCGGAGGTTGGCCAACGCTCTTTCACCATCTCGTGAAGAGGAAGTGTGCCTCGCTGTCACTGTAAGACACACCTCGTCACCCCAGAACTCTGCATAATACAGAACAACTGAGGACAAGCGATAGGAGGCTATGGTAGAGGAACAGGCTGAAGCAGTGACCTACACAGTTATTAATAAACTGTGGTAAGCTATGTGTGGCCCATGTGTGCTTATTCATCACAGATCTAATAAACGGCCCTTTGTTTTAGACATAAGTATAAAGGGCCAGTGTTTCTAAAATCAACAATCATGTAACTGCTTTTTTGCTCAGGAATCTTTCGTTTCCATGAACACAGTGAATCATCATTTTCACATTTCCCTGGTGTATTTTATATACACGTTTATATCGCTGCTGGACCAAAACCTTGTGTGTGGAAACAACTTTCAATGCATGTCAATTTAATTTCCATGCAGTCAAAGAATCAAATTCAGGTTTTTGTTCCTATAGTGACAATAGGCATGTGCTTTCCCAGGAGATATCACAAACACAGTAACAGAGCATTTAACAGAGAGGCCTTCAGCAAGGTCTTTGTGTGGCCTAATGGTCTAGACCAGTGTCTTAACCCAGTCCTGGTTCTGATGGCCCTACTGCTCCGCACATGCCCATAGTGCATCTGATCTAACTAATTAACAAGGCTTTCCTGAGTTGCACTGGTGTACAAGAGCAGTGAAAACCCCAACATGTGATGGACAAGAGGGGCCTTCAAGACTGAGGATGGGAAACACTGGTCTAGACATCTTCTTACTACTCTCCTGCCCTCTCCTGGCTTTAGTATGCATTACAGGTCTGAGCAAAAAGTGGGTAAAATTGAGGTTGGTGAAAACTCAAAGTGACAATCTTGCCCTTGCCTGAAATGTAGTCAGTCACCCAAAAGATGTTTGGTGTCTCCTTTGGTTTCTTCTTGAATGTACAGCCTACTGTGTAAGTAAGGTGGTGGGATAATCACAAGTCACCAGATGCACCGTCAATGATTTAATGCATAGAGTCTCTGGAACAGTATTGAAGGTACAGAAAACATTTTTCCAGAAGTTTTGGTGTTTTGATGACAGTGGTAGAGAGCACAGCTGGACCCCCATCATATGAGTCAAGCTTTCAGGCCTGTAATGTTCTCCTAAGCTTCACATGCACTCACCCACTTGTGAGAATATAGTGAAGAATGACTCATTTGACCATATCAATGTTTTCCACATTTCTGTAGACCAGTGCCTGGGGTTTTCACACCACCGAACTCTCAGGCTGTCATTTGTCTAACGAGGGGTTTATGCACTACAGCCCTACTGTAATGTCCCTTTCTGTGTAGCTGCAGACAGACCATTCACACTGACACAGTCTGATCACATCCTGCCTTGACACTCTCAGTCACCTGAGGAACAGTTGCTCTTCTGCTTTTTCTTACAAATCAAGTCATTACACACTTTATTAAGCAGTCTCAAATAAACTTGTTTATGTGCTCTCCAGATTTTCTGTTTTCTTGAAAATGGAGAATAGTGTGGACTGACCTTCTTTTGAGAGGCTTAAAATGGAAACTCAAATATAAAAAATGAATGCCTCAATATGGTGCATTTCCTCTTAGTAACAATAACTGAAATCCAACAAATGCCTTTCTAGCAGGAGGTCAAGTGGTTTTGAAGGACAAAAATCTGTGAAATTGAAGTTGTAGCTTCGTAGTGCAAATCAGATGCACTTTATTAACCGTCTGACCGGTTAATAAAGTCAATTTATAAACTGAAAAAAACGTCTTTGTCATTTATGACCTTGGTCTGGTACTAAAATACGGGACAAAATCTGGGCCTATAATTGTAATTTGTGCTTCTGAAAATAAATCTACATTTTTAAGAATAATCTTAGTTTTCAGAGGAAAACCAAACTGATAAACAACAGACTTGTATTTCATCTTCACCAGGGGTGCCAATAATTTCTTAGTGCAGTGTAATCTGTGTTTCCAGACCCAGCAGTTTGGTGTTTCCCTGCCCAAACACAGCTGGCTCATTTGTCAGCTGATGAGTGGCACCTTAGCGATCTGCAAATGCTATCCTATAAATAAAGGCGATATCGATTTAAAATCATAACCTCAAACCCACACTGCTATGATGTACAGCAACTTGCTTTTACAGTGGTTAGAAATGCAGAAATACTTAAAAATTCCTAATGAAAAGTGAAAACAGATGGGACTAAATATAAAAATAATGGTTATTTCACCACAATAAGAAATTACATTGCACACTTAATAGTCAGTCAGTTGAGCTGCCATGTACTGCATGTGCTACTGAGCCTTAGAAACCACTGTCAGAGGAAAGGTTATATTGTGTGGTCTAGCAGTTGCACGTTACCACACATGCCACCACAAATACAGTACAGAAATAAATAACACATGCCAGCTATTTAGCTTAACCGTAAGTCAATCGCTCTGATGTTCAAAAGTGGGTAGAACTATGGGGAGCAGCACACAAGCAGAAATAAACTCGGTTTTATCTTTCACACAAGCTCATTATAAGTCAAGCGTGAGGATATTGCAGGATATCACTCAATGAAATACCATAGAAGAGAAGCAAACTCAGGACCACCTCTGTAATTTACAATTCTCATAAATCTATGACCACTGAGACACCTACAAAATGAGAGCATATTTTAAAAAACACACAAAACCGCCTTACGTCACTTAGCAGTGTATTTTTGAGGCACATTCGGAACACAACGTGGTGACAGCTTGACTCGCTATTTGTGCTTTTTGCCAGAATATACTGAAAAAAAAAATAAATGCAACATAATTCCCTGAATCAAATGTGTACATGATCTCTACATGGAGAAAACATAGGACATCAACACAAGTATCAGCAAAAGTGTGTAACCCAAAAGACAAAACTGCACTGATGTAATATAAATGAACATTACAATCAAGCAAGTTCAATGCTTTTGCCAGCGTAGTACATATATGAGCCTCAGCTACATGCCAAAAGGCCAGCGTCAGGGGTCCCCACTCCCACACACTACCAAAACACTGCACAACACATGGATCTGTCCCCTCTCAAAGACTCTGTGGCCGTGTGGAAAATGTGTGGCATTTCAATGGCTTCTGTGATGATATAGCTGCACAACCACAAAGTGTCTGTGCGACTTTTGCAGAGGCTGGTGTTGATGGAAGAATGTGATAAACTGGCCGGCAGTGTCTGGGACCGGCCCTAAAAAACAGGCTTTTCCTTTCCTTTCTGATGGATGACAAGATAGATAGATAGGAGTTATAATTAGAAAAACAACAGCTTTATCATTACACACAGTAAGATGATTGCCTTTCTTTTTCATTTTCTAACACTAATAGTGGCAATAGTACATACACCACAATAGTGTGACACAATATGTCCAAAAGCGTTCAGACATCCTTTCAAGTTAGACAACGTAACTACATCCATGGCAGACACTCAGTGGTACAAATACAGCTATAATCACTATAGAAAAGGACGGCCAATAGAAAGGGACACTTTGGAGCAGCTGTACATGGGGCTCTGTGCCCAATGACAAGAGATATAAAGCCCCACAGCATTGGGATGTAGGGCACTGGAACTGCATTCTCTGAAATGAGAGCTGCCTCCAATACTACTGGGAAGAGTTGGAGTTTGTAAACTGGTCATCCAATATCAGCACCTGACCTCACTAATTTTCTCATGGATAAATTCAGTAAAGGCAGTTACTGCAGTAAAGGGAGGTGGAGGTGGGGGAGGGCAAACTCAGAAGAAACACTGGAGGAGCAGGTGTCTACAAACTTTTGGACACATAGTGTAAGTAATTTTAAAATGAGGAATAGTGGACTACAGCAGCCAGCAAAAGCTTCAGTCACAGGAAATGAAGGGCTTATACTGACACTGCTTTGCATAGGGACACAAGATAGTCTAGCGAGACAAAGGCACTGAGGTGGTTGAATCTGAAAGAGCTATAGGTATAAAATGCATCTAAAGGCAGCGGTTTATCTACATCGATTTTGGAATGTTTTAATCTTTAATTCAATTATACTGTATTTTTGACAAAATAAAATTCTCAGCCTTTCAAATGTTGACATTTAAAAGGCTTTGTATACTGTTCTACTTGTCTTTTAAAAAAGTTGTACCAAAATATTCAAAGCACATAGCATGGTGAAATCTGAGCTTTCATGAAGAACTGAGTGGTTTCCTAAAGAATCATAATCAAACCTAATCAAATCAAAGGAATTTTTATACCCCTAGAAAGATCACAGAAGAAGAAAAAACATTTTAAAATCATTCTTTGGTCAGTCGAAAGGCACAAATGCTGTGGTATATCCCAAGACCTTGGAAAAAAAAAAAACACAAAATAAAAAAAACATGTTAGTGTTCTATCCCAAAAGTGAATCATGCATGGTTCTGGCTGTGAAGGGTCCTAACGGCGTGGGTCATAGCTCGTCACGTGCTGTACTGTCAAGGGGAGACTGCAGCACATCAGAGTTCTGTGCCTCCGTGCTGATCTCGGCTTGTTCGTGGGTTTTGCGGGAGCGTTTCCTGTCCCAATCTGTGCGCATGCTCTCATTGTCCCACACCGTGGACGTCTCCGTGTCGCTGATGTAGCCCGCCTCGCCCGTGTAGTGGGTGGGGTACACAAGCAGAGGCTCCGCTGAGAAGGCCTTCAGGTCTCTGTTCTCAAATTGCTCCATGTAGTCTGATCTGTAAAGGGTTAAAAAGTAGTAATGAGTCATGATGTTGTTATATACAACTGAAATAGTCAAGTGGCATGCTGAGCTTGTTGAGCACTGAACTGGAGCTACAAAGCTAATGTAGCTAACAGCTGTCCTACTTATTAGAAAATAGTATGTCATATAGTGTCAGAAACTGCATCAACAGGTCTATTACTGAGATGACTCAACAACTCGATTTCTAGGCAAGCCAGTGATGATTCAGATACGAAGTTTACAAGATCAGTCTTGTCTTGGCTGATCAGTCAAATTTGGAAAAAGGAAAACTGTACATTTTACTTTTCATTGAGCCATCAATTTAACGTTCACACGCATCCACTAAGTAAAACGGGCTACATTCATAAGCCACAGCTTCCTACCGCTACAATTTAAATATAGTCAAGTGGCATGATTCAACCTTTCACCAACCAAAGATAAGCCTACAGTAGTAAAATCTTAAAGATTATGTTGGTGAAAATCAAATTTGCAGTTTTTTCTCTCACCCTAAATGTAGTCAGTCAGTCATGTCATATTTGGTGCTCAGAATTTGCTTCTTCTACAAGGCTAATGTAGCTTACAGGTAATGGAAAATAATATCCCACCATTTAGAATCTGCAAGCCTAAATCATCACACACTAGCCTTAAACCTGGGCTCTCAGGAAAAGTGTGTAAATCTGATTTTTCACAATAAACAGGTTTTATATAGCTTTCAGTTACACTTAAGTCATTCTTGCCATGTGTTGAGACTATGCACAGTACAGTAACATGTATAGTGGGATATATTCTAAAGCCTTTAGTTCAATTTTTAGTGGCCTTGGCGTCGTCATCATGACTGCAAATGGCAATGTAGCGACAAACTTTTTAATAACTGGTAAAAAAAAACCCTTTTTCTTATAAAAGACCTAATGCAGGGGTGTATAATCTTTACCACAATTTCTATAAATTAGCTGTTTCCAGACAAATAGCCACACTGTTAGTCACTAGCAATGTAGTAAAAATATAAAGCAGGGCTGCAGAAAAAGGAATATTTTTGTAGTCAATTATTCATATCAATTAAATGACATACAGTTTACTGGACCAAACGTGGCTTGTAAATGTTGGCCTTTTTCTTACTGCTTTTCAATAAAATAACATAAAATAAATGTTGATTAAAACCGTTTTGACAAACAGTAGTACACATTTAACAGAATAACTCACACAGGATGTTTGTTGAACATAATAGGAAGGAACTCATCCACAGGCAGCATCTTGCTGAGTGGTTCTGCCTTCAGGAGCTTTTTGGCCCCCTGTAATGAGATCATATAACCCAGTGTCCAGTAGGAATAGTCTGCCTCCACCAGGTTGTGTATGTTTGGCACAGCTTTCTCCGGCCGGTCCACCTGCATCCTCTTTCGGCCTATATAGCTGAGAAAGTGGAGAAAAAAGATATATTTTTCATCCATAAAAAATAAGATCAGAGTTCCATAAGTGCTTCTGGGAAACCGGACAACTCACATAAGGTCCCAGTCCAGACTTTCGCTCTGCACCTCACTCAACAGATTCTTCAGGCGGCGCTTGAAAAAAACCTCAAACCGCAGGTCGTCTTCTATCACCAGTGAGGCCTGAAGGCCTTGCTCCACTATCTGCCAATTAAGAAGATAATTTGGTAAATAAATAATTTACACAATTTACTCCTCATCTTGATAGTAAGTGATCAGCCAAAGCATGTTCAGTATCTGAAATTTGCTTGATCAGCACTGAACTACAAAGCTAATGTAGCTAACAGCTGTCCTATTTAATAGAAAATAGTATGTCGTATAGTGTCAGAAACTGCATCAACAGGTCTATTACTGAGATGACTCAACAACTCGATCTCTAGGCAAGCCTATGATGATTCAGATATGAAGTTTTCAAGATCAGTCTTGCCTTGGCTGATCAGTCAAATTTGGAAAAAGGGAGAACTGTGTCAATTTTACTTTTCATTGAGCCATCAATTTAACTTTCACATGCATCCACTAAGTAAAACAGGTTACATTCATAAGCCACAGCTTCCTACCTCTTTCCAGATGTTGTAATGGGAGAGGAAACAACCCAGCTCTCCTTTAGTAAGAGGCCTGCCATGGTAGGGGTCACTGTAGCCCGGCAGCATGTGGATCCCCAAAGCATGGACCTCACTCACGTTCATGGCTCTAAGGAAAGTGCATGAATAAATCAGATGCTATTTATTTCATTCATTTTATACATGTTGTTTGGTCTCTTTGACAGGGTTTGTTAAGGTGTGCAACTTAGCTAGCAGTAACTTGGTTAAAAGTAGATGTTGATTTAAGTCTAGCTTTACAGATATGAAGAACAGATGTGGACTAAAGCACTGATGTACATCGCTCTGGATAAGAGCGTCTGCTAAATGCCGTAAATGTAAATGTAAATGTAAATGTAAATGTCTCACAATCTGAAGCAGCAGCCATGTGAAGTTAAAGAAATCTGTCTTACTTGCCGTCGACAGCAGCCACAATCTTGCTGTCGATTTCCATCTCGCGGAGCGCCCGAAGCATACGCTCTCGGCGGTCAGTTCGGCGCTGGAGGTTTATCATGAACACCTGCACCCATTCAAAACACATGAACATGAACACACAGGCACACACAAACACATGCGCTTTAATACCCTGGACGAATAAGCTATTGTTTTGTAGCTATTAAAGCTAGCCTTAGCACTGCCACAGTAAATGAACTGGCAGTGAATGTTTGTCAGTACTGGAGTATTAACAGGATCCCAGATTACAGTGGGTATTTCTGGAGAACAGTATGTCATACAGTGACAGAAGCCACATGTGCATGTCTATTTGAGAATACTAATAATAACTCAAGATGGTAGGGGATAAATAGGAGGCAAGTGCGTGATTATGCATTTAGCACAAAGCTACCTGGTGGGTGTAAGCTTATGTAAACTGTTAGCTCAACTGGCCTCATAGCTTCAGTGCAAAACAAACAAACAAAAAAATCAGATATTGCCTTGGCTGACAACCAACAGCAGAAGTAAGGGGAAACTGAATTTTTCAAACATACTATTCTTTTAGCGCATGCTGATTTGGGAACAAGTCACCCCAATGTAGGCCACAACACACCTCATCAAAGCCCATCTTGTCGGGTTGTTTGGGAGGGAAACGAAGGTATCTGGAGGGCTCCACAGGTGGATTTCGTACTGTGTAGGGACAGAGGACATCAAAGCTGAGGCACCCACCAGATTTAGTCATCATACTTCTACTTTATCTTCAGCTGGGAAAACTCACCATTGACCTCCAGCACGGAGTGAATGAAGCTGTCGGCTTCATCCTGAAGAGTGTTGTGGGAGCGAAGAGGAACGGGGAAATAGCCATACGTCTCCTTATTACAAACAAACATCTGCACCTCTGAACAAAACACATGATGCCAAGTTTTAATACTCAAGTCATTTGTTGGCATCTGTATCACTCAGTGGTTTTGTTGAGGTTTTTGGTTAGAGTTTTTTTTATTTTCAAAGACTAAATTTACTTCAATTAAAGTTTCGATTTTTTTTGCTCATACGTACATATTGATGTTTCTCATGACCTTTTTTACCCATATTTACCAAGGAGGTAACTGTAAGTACATTATATAGTACGAAAAATCACAAATGCAGGTCTAAGCAAACACTACTTGTTAGCTACATTGGCCTTGTAGCTCCAGCGCAAAACTAAAGAAGAGAACTTAAGACACCAAACAGGTCTTGGTTGATCGAGTGTATTTGGAGTAAATTAGATTTCTGTCTATCACCATCTAACAATCGCTTTAAATCTTTAAAGCCTTTTATGTTTCAGAGGGCCATCGTTACAGGGACTTCTGTGAGTGTGTGTGTGTGTGTGTGTGTGTGTGTGTGTGTTTAAAGAGGCACACACCTGCCATTCGAGCCGAGAAGGCGAAGACTATGATGTCATCGAAGGCCCAGCTGTAGTCGGAGTGCGGTGGGTGGAAGGCCAGGAGTCTGGAGGCTTCTTTGCGCAGATCCACCAGGAAGGTTGAGTGCACCATTGGAACAGCAAAGCAGCCTTTGCGTACCTGCTTCCGCATCGGTATGTAGGCAGGGGTCCGCTTGTAGTAACCCTTTAGAAACAAAGAGGAAAATTCATCTCTGCTCTAAATGTTCTGCATGTGCTTGTTCCTTCTTGCTCTGTCACACACACACATTATTTACTTACGTCTAAAATTGAACTGAATTCACAAAATTGCCCAAATAACCTTAGGCTGTATGAGTCTGACCATCAGAAGTCTATATTGTCATCAGTAAAAACAATAAAGAGTCAGGTTGGCATTTTTTAAATATAATTTCTCACTCCTGGAGATCTGGTTCCAGCCACAATCTGCAACACCTGCTCTTTCGAATGAATTTATGAATTTATCATTTATTCAGAAGTCCCTGAGTGGCTGGAGCAATAATTAGGGAGGCGGGGCATGGGCAACATGTTAGATGCAGGTTGGAGCTAAACATGGCAGGAAAACAGATCTTCCACTGCTCTAAACTGTCAATATACATCACATTCCTGTTTGTGTATAGGAGATATTTTATGACATTTTATGATGACTTAAATTTGATGAAAAGTTATTGCTAGTGCAGTCTTTATTACATTTTTTCCCAAGCGCTTGTCATTTTTGGCATGAACACAAACAGATGTGCAAACTCAAACCTGTCCATACAAGCTGAATGTAAATGTAATTCAATACAACTGTATAATTAACTACGTAATTACGTTACACTTCAATAATAATGTGCTGTGAACTGAACGCACAATGATAAATGACAATAACAACTCTGGACTTTATAGGTTAACAAAAGTGCAGCGTAAGAGAGAAGAGAAACACAAACCTGAGAAGTCATTCCACACCAGAAGTTGGAATAGGCCGCACGAGATTCCAGCATCGGAGCAATGATAGTTTTATTCTCTTTTATTAGCTTCCACAGCACATCCCGATTGGTCAGAAGGTTGTCACAGTCAACTATCTGATTTAAGAGAGAAAAAACACATTTATTACTGAAGTGAATTAAAGTAACACAAATACGTACACCGCCGTTTAAATGTAAAATCAATGCAGACTCATATGATCTATGACAAATGTGAATTACAATATAATCAATAAAGATCTAATACAATCCTAGTTCTGTGCTACTAGGCCAAGTTTAAAAATAGCTCTTTTCATTTTTACAAAACAAATGTATTTTGTTCCTGCAATTATGACATAATTCATTTTTACATAACCATTTTCCAACCTCTCTTTATCCCTTACAATTAAACTATTGTTACTGTTACTATGCCTTTAAGACTGATCTAAGTAAATGACCTCTGTTCTGACTGGCTGACATGTATTGTGCCTATTTCAAAAAGCAGTCCCGGCTGAAACATACTTTTGAATAAACGGGAGTGGGCAAATTTTTACAGGCTGAATAAACAGATATATGTTACTTAATTGTTTTTTACAACATCACAGAAAAAAATTATTCAAATGTATGTAGGCCCTTTAAAGTGCAATAGAACAGTAACAACCTGGTCTCATTTACATTTAGCCATAGAGAGCTTCCCAGTAGGAAAAAAAAATTATGTTAAAATAAGTGTACTGATAACATATCACTGACACAAGTGACAATCTCTTCCTAGCGTCTTTCATTTGCCATCAATAAAATCAATACAATCGTTCCAATCACATCAGAGCAAAGGGGGGGGGGGGGGGGGGGAGG
>JBBPCZ010104439.1:0-10868 GCA_037974445.1 Brycinus macrolepidotus
AAACAGGCAAGGGAGATAGAGAAGAGAATTCGGGAAGAAGAGAGAAAGCTGAAGAGACTGGTTAGGGAGAATAAAGAAAGTTGCCACCACGATGGCAATTCGAAGATCAAATGGCACAAAGAATTGATTAAACTCTTCAGAAAATTGGTAAATCAGCAGGTGACTTAGAAGAATTTTTGCGAACTTTAACGGGAGAGAGAGTTTCAGAGACATAGAAGAGGGAAGATTAGACTATAGGGGAGATTTTACAAGGGAAGGAAAAACATTAAGATCGGGAAAAAGTTATCCAGTGCAAGCGCCAATATTGATAAAGGGGCTGGTCAATGGCTTACCTGATCTGCATGAAGGAGCGAAGAAATGGATTCCAGATTTTGAAGAAAAGACACTTGGGCGTCTCCTGTTTCTAGGAGATATGAAGCCAGAGTGATTGGGCAGAAGGCTATGAAAGACGTCATGACAAGAGCTGGCTTGGGGTACCAAGCTGTGAACGCAACCTGTGATGGTATGGAATTTAACCCCCACCATAACAGACTGTGGCACGTGAAGAGGGAGGCCTACCCACGAAAGCTGGACCTGAGGACCCTGAAAGGGGATCCGATAGAAGAGAATGAGAATCACTCTGCATATGTGCATTGAATGAAAAAGAAGTGGAGAACAGAAGCTGGCAAAGATCCAGATCAGGAAGACCTGATGAAAGTGGTTTTCCGCCCAATGGTTTTAGATGGCCTTCCAGAAAAGGTTAAAGGTAAGCTGGAGGATACGGTGGGTCTGGTAGAAAAAGGTTCTGAAGAATTTGTGGCCCACGTGGTGCATGCTGTAAACAAGCACAGAGAGGCAGAACAAAAGACTAAAGAACAGGAGAGGGACGTGCTCAGGAAAATGGCACAGCTCCAATTGGGAGCACTCAAGAAGAAGGAAAAATCTCAAGCCACAGTGATGGAACAGGAGCCTGCGTCCCAGATGCCAGTGACAGCAAACACAGCACCACCTGCTGAAAAGCAAGAGAACCATTCACAGGTCCATTCACAGCAACAACCATTCACAGGTCCTCCAGTCCCAGTCATACATGTGCATATACAACCTGGAAGTGGCGGATCAAGGGGACAGAGATTCAAAGGCAGAAAGCAACAACAACATCCACAAGGCCCACCTGAAGTCTGTTGGGGGTGTGGACAGATGGGACATATCCGACGGAAAAAAATGGGATGGGACAGATAGGACATATCCGACAAAAATTCCTATGCTAATAGATACTGGCGCATGTTACACCTGTCTAAATTCAAATTATGCTATTAATCTCCCCAGGTCAGGTAAATTTGTTAAGATAGTAGGATTCTCGGGACAAGTGCAGCTAATACCAGTAACTATTCCAGTCCAATTAACAGTGCAGGATAAAACAATTAGAATACCTGTTATCGTTTCAGAACAAACTCCAGTAAATCTATTAGGAAGAAATGCTCTGTGCCGGGTGGGGATTTAAATCTGGTGTACTCCGGACGGTGTATACGTAGATGAAATGGCAGTAAGCACACAAATGAGTGTTGTAAAGGAAAAAGAAGTAAATGTGTATTGGTTAGGAGAGATAGAGAGGCCAGTTCAGAGAATAATAAACCAATGGGGAAAGTTTCTTTTGGCACAGATTCCAAAGGCAAGGAAGCCAAGGATGCAGTATCACTGTACAATGATTTATGACAGAAGCCAGGATGAGAGGTTAGAGGAAAGGTGGCTTAAAGAAACTACAGGAGACAGAATTAGTTTAACAGCCAGCAGTGTGATACATAAAGCTATCTATCAACAGGAACAGAGGCGTGTTACAGAGCCAGAGGAGGAGCGAGTGAATCCACAGAGGCCAGGTGATCAAGTGTACCTAAGAGTATTCAGGAGAAAGTGGAACGAACCAAGACGAAGTGGTCCTCATACGGTGGTAAGAGTGACACCCAAAGCAATACAAGCTGAAGACAGTACTACTTGGTATCATCTTAACCACTGCACCCGAGTTCCCAGAAATCTAGTGCCTAGGACAGAGCCAGATGACAATGACAACGATGAGCCGTCAGCGGGAGGAGAGGATCGTCATGGAAGCGATCAGGAGAGCCCTGCAGCACGAGAAAGAGCTGACGTCCGTCCCAATCATTGTGGCCTATCAGGCAGAGGAAAGGGGATGGACATCCCGCCGGGAGGCCAGGAAAGCAGGGTAACTCATGCGGAGGCACAGGAAGAAGCAGGAGAACCAGAGGAGGAGGCAGGGGAACTGGAGAAGGAGACAAGAAAGCAAGAAAATCCCTGGACAAGGTCAAAGACAGCGCGATTATTCTCCAGCCCAGATCCAGCAGGACCATTCGGTGCCGTTCTCCAGGTACCAGTCAGCGACAGGAATCAATCAACTGCCAGCACCAATCGACCAACCGACCCGGATCAGCACACCCAAGAGGACGGGATAGGGCCAGGGGTTGCTGCTCATCGAGTTTCTGATGCTGACGATTCTACTGATTATGAGTTTTTTTTTAGTGATTTATTCTCTGATGAGGCAGGTGTGGGACAGCAAGAGTTCTCAGACCTACCAGACTTCCCCGACTTCGACATTGGTCAGGATTCACCATGTTATCAATCATGAATTGGTTGACTGTAATGTCCGGAATACTGAGAACTTAACAACCATTAAACTAAAGGGACAGAAGAGACACATTAGTGGTTGTGCACTAGCTGCAGTTACACTGGCAGCTGGGAGTGGACTTACACCACTAGAACGCTGTTTCTCACTCACTTACATCCGCAACCTAACAGAGCTGGTGTTATCCCTGATCCAAATAAGAGGAATAGTTTTGAGGTATGGCCGAAGACAGCTGAATGCAATATCACAGGACAGGTCAACATCAGAACAGTGTGTTTAATTTATCATTGTGTTTCTCTGGACACAGCTGAATTAATGACTGTACGAAAAGCGGCAAAATTACTTACAGTCGACCCAGGGGTGTTCAGAAGGCGCTCTAAAAAACGTGCCCGAAAGGCACAACACGCTGTTAGACCTAGAAGGGGAATTGACGATCAAGATTCCTCATACATTGAGGACATGGACCTACAAGAAGCAAAGTTTAATACTTGGTATCAATGGGCACAGTACACAGCTAGGGAACTGACTAAAACTGAATGTGTAGTATGTGCACGATCACCATTAGCTAAGGTGGTCATAGTTCCGAACCCTTATTCCTATGAGCAATGTGCATTGTTTAATAGAAAATTTTGTAACAAGTCTCCCTGGGACAGAACGCTCTTTTCAGATTTGTGTTTGTCATCTTGCCAACCCTGATTATCAAGGAATCCATAGACATCCTAGAGCTGGGTTTTGAAAAGCATTTGGCTCAAGCCTTAATCGGTCACAGGCATCTCTACTAACTATGCTAATAACTGGACGGATACTTATGAATGTTTACAATCGATCAGATGAAAAGTGTGAATGGGTTGGGATTTTTAAGGGAAAATGTGGACAAACTTTCAACTTTTTTTGTTCCTGGCAAACTCAAGAAACACACAGGCAATATTTTGATCCTACAACTTCTAGACTAATTAACCAAACCATGATTTCTGCTGCAGTAAACTGTGCTAAGCAAAACTGGGTCTTACCACCTTTAGTAGTCCTTACTAATCAGATGAAAGTCATAGCAGACTTTTTCTGGATTTGTGGAGGCACTACACTTAGACCTGCGTTGCCTTGTAAATGGACAGGGGTATGTGCAAGGGTTAGAGCAATCCAGAGAGTGACAATTATTGGGAAGGATGACGATCCTGGGGAACAGGACAAGATCATCCCAAAACGAAAGAAGAGATCCTATGAACCTGATTCAGAGGTTATGTTAGACAGTAATGGACAGCCACGAGGTATTCCTGAGCATTACAAGGCCAGAAACGAAATTTTATCTGGTTTTGAGTCCATTTTTGTTTGGATCACTGTGAACAAAAACACCGAATGCATAAACTACATATACTATAACCAACAGAGGTTCATTAACTACACGGATGAAGCATTAAGGGCATTGGGTGAACAACAGCGCGACAAGTAAAATGACTTGGCAAAATAGGCAAGCTCTGGACTGGCTATTAGCAGAAAAAGGAGGTGTGTGCATGATGTTTGGTGACCAGTGTTGCACCTACATACCTAACAACACAGCTCCAGGGGGCTCATTTTCGGAAGCCATGCTGAAAATTCGCAACCTTAGAGGAGAGGTAAAGGCCAATGCAGGAAAAGATGCTCATATTGGGGAATGATTCTCTAAATGGTTTGGCTTATGGGGGGCCATACTTGTTAAAATAGGCATTGCTGTAGTTGTGTGTTTTCTGGTACTTGAAGTAATAGCTTGCTGTGTAATTCCACTCGCAAGATCGGCAGTCACTAGGATGATTACTAAGAATGTGACTCAGCAGATGGTTGTTATGGAAGCACAGGACATTTCGCACTTCTCTCACCTCAACACTCTCCATTCTACTGACGAAGGTATATACATGAACACTAATAGTGTGAATCTTCAGACGGTTGTTGAAGAACAACCACGAGGCATTTTACATTTTTCTCACTTCAACTTTTCCCCAACAGCTGAAAATGATGTATATATGAACCTTAACAAACCTGTAACAAACCATCAATCTACTCAACAATCCCATATATGATATCAGGTATGAACAACGCTCCTCTTTTGCTTGCCTTTCATCCATCTCTTTTTCCTCTCAGTTGCCACTAATTTTTGGAGGCTCACATCTAGGTGCTTGCTAAGGTATACAAAGTGGATGTTAGGGTGTTGCTGGATGGTTGCTAATTTGTTCCTAATAGCTTGGTATGGTGAAGGAGGTGATTGCAAAGTCGTTTCTTGGTGTTGGAAGTAGTTGATAGGGAGTTTTTAGGTGGTTGCTATGGTATACAAGGTGGTAGGAGTTGATTGCAATTTGTTTGTGGTTGCTTTGGTGTAGAAGCTGGTTGCAAAGTTGTTTTTAGGCACTTGCTATGGTGGATGCTAAGGAATTTCTAGATTGTTGCTGCACGGTGGTTGCTTGGGTGTTGCTTGGTGCTCCTCAGTCCTCCATCTACAATGTCCAAGGAGGGAGCTTGAGGAAGCTGGGATGGACTTGCCCATCACGGGGGCTGAGGTTGCTGAGGTGGTTAAACATCTCTTTGGCCGCTGGGCCCTGGGGGTGGATGAGATTCATCCTGAGTACCTAAAGGCTCTGGATGTTGTTTGCCTGTCTTGGTTGACACGCCTATTCAACACTGCGTGGAGGTCAGGGACAGTGCCGCTGGACTGGCAAAAAAAAAAAGTGTGCTCCAATTATAGAGGAATCACACTTCTCAGCCTCCCTGGGAAAGTCTTTGCAAGGGTACTGGAGAGAAGAGTTCAGTCGATAGTCGAACCTCAGATTCAAGAGGAATAATGCGGTTTTCGACCTGGTCGCGGAACACTGGACAAGCTCCTCACCCATGCAAGGGTGCTGGAAGGTGCATGGGAGTTTGACCGACTGGTCTACATGTGTTCTGTGAACCTCGAGAAGGCCTACGACCGTGTCCCTCACGGTGCTCTGTGGGGGGTGCTTCTGGAGTATGAGGTTCATTATTGAGGGCCTTTTGAGGGTCTTTAGGTCCCTGTATCAAAGGAGCAGGAGTCTGGTTCCCATCGCTGGCAGTAACTCAGACATGTTCCCAATACACATTGGACTCCACCAGGGCTGCCCTTTGTCACCGGTCCTATTCATAATATTTATGGACCGGATATCTAGGCCCAGCTAGGGGCGGAAGGTGTCCGGTTGGGAGGCCTCACGATCGCGTCACTGCGTTTTGCGCATGATCATCAATCAGTGATCTTCAGCATGTCTGCTCAGGTTGCAACCCTCACGGCCCCAATCCAGATAAGGGGCAGATGATGGATGGACTTGATGTACCTCATCACTCATTTGTAGCTATTGCCTTTTTTCTGATCTTAATTAAAACTTAAGTGTCAAAGTATGAGTGAAAAGTTAACAAACTTTTTAGCTCATAGCCTGGTGGTTAGAGAGTTGCCCCTGAATTCGAATCCCAGGACTGCCAGTGGCACCACTACCCTTGAGCAAAGTGCCATCCCAACACACTGCTCCCCGGGCGCCCTGTTTATGGCTCCACACTGGTTAACGATTTTAATGCAGAGAAAGAATTTTACTTTGTTCACACTGTGTGCTGTGTTGTGCTATGGTGTGTTGTGTTCTCATTTGACTATACCAGATAGTTGACAAGCTTGTGGATGTAATACTTTGTAGGTGAGAGAGAAGAGGCACGTACAAGTTAGTTTTATTGAAGTCCCAAGTTTATAGTATCTATGGTAGCTAATAAGAGTGAGCAGAATAGGAAAAGAAAAACCTCCTTAATGGTCAAATCCACTGCTTGGCCATGTTTCCCAGATAAAGGAAACTGTCTCTGAGTCTTATATCTCTGCTGGGCCGCAATCATTTGCCTCTGTAGACACACAATTCCAAAACAACTTGTTGACCCGAACAGTGTCAAAAGTATATATCCCACATTTCAACGCATTGTTGATGGGCCGTCAGACAAACGTGCATTTGTTGTGGTCTTGTTGCATGGCGTTTAAGGCCATTTGAGAAAAGGGACACGTTATTTAACTAGCATTAATAAATTATTACTTAGCATGCCAGGACACAAAACCACAAGAGTGAACTTTGGGAACATCCATAATGGGAAAGGGAGAAAGAACACAATCCACAACAACCTAACCAGACAACACAGAAGTTTTTCATACTCTGAATACAGAATCAAAGATAGCCTACAACGCACAGGTGGGAGTATTAACAAAAAGGCAGGAGTAGAGCAGAGACGGGAACCAAAATAAAAAGAAAAGAATATGTGGTTAGGAGACATGCCAGAGCTAGGCTATGTCTCCTAACCCACCAAGATACAGTGGGTCCAAAAGCCTGAGACCACCACCATTTGCGTATCATGTATGACATTCCTTCAAAAGAACAGAAATTTAATCTGAAAATTCCCCAGATCTGATCTGTAGATAGGATGCGCTGCACAAACTAGTCTGAACCATGTAGGCCCCATCTTACAACTTGTAGGTATAAAGTCAGCGTAAAGTGGCTATTTGTCACACAATGGGAATCTGCCTTTCGTTTGCAGACTAATTATGTTTTTAGATTGATTTAATTTACAGATTAACATATTAGCAATTTCCTCCGGGACCAATAAAGTTTTCTGATTCCGATTCTGATTACTTTTTCTTTTAATTTCTGCTGCTACCAGGCACCTGAGGATACTCCGATGTGTGCATATATATCCACTGTGTACATTCATACATACCAAGCATTTTTGTCAAGGAATTATTTTATTGAAGAAACACAAACAATTCAAAGTAAAGAGTTTAGATTTGGCACCTATTATTATTATCATTGTCATTCGTCTCTTAAAATAATAACTACACAGAAAATTCCTGAAGAAATTTTTAGATTGACCTGCTGCCTAGAAACCACCTAGAAAATCCATAGCAACTGCCTCCTACACACATAGCAACTGCCTTGAAACTACTTAGCAACCAACTACGACACCGTAGCAACCACTTGTTATACCTTAGCAACCATGAACATCTCCATAGCAACCACCTCATACACCATAGTAACTACCTAAAAACACCCTCACAACCACTTTGTATGCCATAGCAAGTACCTTGAGGTGAGCCTTCAACAATTAGTGGCAATGGAGAGGAAAAAGGGATGGATGACAGGCAAGCAAAAGAGGAGTGTGGGTCATAACATCGTGTATGTGTTGGATGAGTGTGGCCAAAAATTTAATGGAAGTATAATGGAAGGAATGCAAAGGAAAACAAAGGAAACGATGAGTGCAGAGCTTGGATGAAGGGATGGATATGTGAGGTTTCATGTAGAGTTTCACTGTAGAGATTACTGTATGGAGACTGAAAGTTTCGTCTCTTAAAACTGCACTGGGTCAAAAATTACTAGAAGTGAATGGGGATAAGCAATAAGCAACGAAAAAAGGAGTACTGGTCATAACTGGGTATGTGTGTCGGGAGAGTTGGCCTGAGGTATCACATAGAGTTTGGTGGGTTTCAAATGAAGTGCGTCTGATCAGGACGATCTCAAAAGCTATTCCTTGTCTATGGAAAGGAATAGCTTGCCATAGACTTGGAATAGCTTGGCAATTCCTTGTCTATCCTTGTGTATTCCTATGCATTTTTGCAGACTTTGTTGGAAAATAGTGCTGCAACGGTAACTCGAAATGGCAACGAAAGGCACACTTCGCGCTGCCAAGTCGAATGTATAGATACAAAGGTCCTAAGGGTGTGTGCTACGGTTTGAGCCGCATTAAGTGCAATGGATGCGGGAGAATAGTAAAAAAAACACTAGAAAGAAAATTCCTGAAGAAATTTTGAAGTGGGCCTGTCGCCAAGAAACAACCTACACACTCCATAGCAATAGCATCCTACACCCGAGCAACTAAAAACAAGGCAAAATGTGAGTGTTTGTGTGCAACTGTGTGTGTGTGTGTGTGTGTGTGTATGTGTGTGTGTGTGTGTGATTGTGCGTTTGTGAGTGTGTGTCCCAATACTTTTGGCTACATAGCTCCGTCCCAACACTATTGTTCATTTACCTCTGTCCAAACACTTTTGTCCATATAGCTCAGTCCCAATACTTTTGACCATATAGTTTAGTAATCAGGTGTGTCAAAATACTTTTTGTGTCCCACAGGTGTGTCCCAGTACTTTTGGCTGTATAGTTTTTATTAAACAGGTATGTCCCAAAACAGGTGTGACATATTGTTCAGGTGTGTCATATTGTTCATATTAACTGTGTGTGTGTTTGTGATTGTGTGTTCCAATACTTTTGGTCATATAGTTCTGTCCCAATACTTTTGGACATATAACTCTGCCACAAAAAAGACAGGCAAGGAAAAGACGAGTGCTGGTCATCACTGACTGCGTTTCTGTGTCAGGGAAGTCGGCCTCAGGTATCACATGAAGTTTGGTGGGTTTCGGAAGAAGCGTGTCCGAGCAGGACTATCTGAAAGTTGAGCCCCATTCATTCCCTATGGCATTTCGACGGTTCGACGGAAGAATAATAAATTATAACTAGAATGAAAATTCCTAAAGAAATTTTGAAATGGGCCTGCCATCAAGAAACAACCTACGAACCAACATCCTATAGAAACTACCTAAAAACAAGGCAAAATGTGAGTGATTGTGTGTGTGTGTGTGTGTGTGTGTGTCTGTGTGTGTGTCTGTGTGTGTGACTGTGTGTGTGTGTGTGTGTGTGTGTGTGTGTGTGTCTATGTGTGTGTTTGTACGTGTGTCCTCATGTTTTTGGCCATATAGCTCTGTCCCCGTACTTTTGTCCATATAGCTCTTTCCCAATACTTTTGTCCATATCGCTCTTTCCCAATACTTTTGTCCCTATAGCTCTGTCCCAATACTTTTGGCCATATAGCCCTGTCCCAATACTTTTTGAAAAATCGTTTAGATTAAACAGCTGTGTCCCAATACTTTTGGCCATATTGTTAAAGTGGGTCATATTTTTCCTATTGACTGTGTGTATCTAAGTGTGTGTTTGTGAGTTTGTGTCCCTATACTTTTGGCCATATAGTTCACTTTAAACAGGTGTGTCCAAATACTTGTGGCCATATTGTTCAGTTTAAACAGGTGTGTCTGTGGTGACGTGGCCTGAGGTCTCATATGAAGTTTCAAATGGTTTGTTCACTTTATGGAAACTGAAACTGCATTCATTTCAATGGGGTGAAAAATGAATGGAAGCGAATGGGGGAAAAAGCGAAAGACAAGGAAAAGCTGGTCATCACCGACGGGGTTTGTGTGTGGGGGAAGTTGGCCTGAGGTATCATATGAAGTTTGGTGGGTTTCCGACGAAGCGTGTCCGAGCAGGACTATGTGAAAGTTTAGCCCTATTCATTCCCTATGGCATTTCGGCCATCTTTGTTGACGAGTAGCGTCGCCAAGGTAACACAAAACAGCAACAAAAGCAATACCACACCTTGCGCTGATGAGCCGAACGTTTTGATATATAGGTTGCCGCATTAAGTTCGGGCCGCATTAAGTGCGACAGAAGAATAATAAATAAATAAAGAAACCGAGGTGAAGAACAAGATGGGACTGCCATTAACTACCACACAAAAACTCCATAGCAACCATCTCCTAAATTACAGCAACTGTGTGGGAACTTCTTAGTAACCCCCTCCTATACCAAAGCAAGCACGTAGAAACACCCTTGCAACCAACTTGAATGCCATAGTAACTGACTAAAATCTCCCTAGCAACCACCATTTAGAAACGATCTCCTACACAATAGCAATCGCCTGGAAACTACTTAGTAACCACTTCCAACACTAAAGCCAGTACGCAGCAACACCCTAACAACCACCTTGTATGTCATAGTAACTTACAACAAATTCCATAGCAACCACCCAGAAACTTCATAGCAACCACCTCCTACACCATAGCAACTTCCAACAACTTCTTAGCAACCAATTCCTATACCACAGCAAACATCCTACCAACCACCTTGTATGCCATAGCAACTGTCTACAAACACCATAGCAACTGCCTAATATCTGCTTGGCAACCATCTTCTACACCATAGCTACTGTCTACAAACTACTTAGCAACCACCTCCTACACCCTGTCAACCACCTCTTATGCCGTAGCCACCACCCAGAAACTCCATAGCAACCACCTCATACACCTCGGCAACTGCCAAGAAACTACTTAGCAACCACCTCCTATACCACAGCAACTGCCAAGAAAGTACTTAGCAACCACCTCCTACACCACAGCAAGCACCACGCAACACCTCTAGGTAATTGCAATGATTTTTAC
>JBBPCZ010104460.1:0-10867 GCA_037974445.1 Brycinus macrolepidotus
TCTCTCTCTCTCTCTCTGTCTCTCTCTCTGTCTCTCTCTCTGTCTCTCTCTCTGTCTCTCTCTCTCTCTCTCTCTCTGTCTCTCTCTTTCTATCTCTCTCTCTCTGTCTCTCTAATCAGATTGGCAGTAAATGTCTCCATACAGCAGTAAATTCTGCCCACACTGGGCTGAGTGCAGCTCATCAGAGTGTTTTACCCAAGGCCAGCAGACTCACTCAGCGTGCTCCTCCACTCCTCTCTCACTGCCTGTGTAGCCTTGATGCTGCACTGCCTCTTTCTGTAACAAGCACTTTCTCACGCCTCGAAAAGGAGCTTGTTCTAACAAGCGTCAAAACCTCACGGCATCTCTGAACGCCAGGCATCACCTGCCAGAGTCCAGCACTCGCACTTGCGCCTGGACGTCTTGCAGTAGTTTCGCTGCGAACTACAATTTGTTGTTTTTCCCGGCTTGATTACGGACATTTTTTTTGCCCACTTAATCTGCCTTTGATTTATGTGTTACTGAGACATTTTAAGGTTTTGCCATACTAACTCTCCATAAAATATCTCTTTAAGAAGAGTAGGACTACGTATGCCATACTAATACGCTAGAACTAATACCTTAAACCCTTAATTATGTAAAAAGTTATCTTTTTGTTGCTCTGTCTGCATGAAAAGACAGAAAGCAACATCCCTCCGGTGACGGAAGAACTTTTTCCGCCAGCTTTACTCAAACTGCTTTGTTCCTGCTGTCCCATTTAATCTCTTGCGCTCGGTGTGGTGCATTTGCATCTCATTAATAATTCAGTGTCAGCTTTAATTATATTCTCCCTATGTCTTTCTCATTAACCTTTCTCTCTCTCTCTCTCTCTCTCTCTCTCTCTCTCTCTCTCTCTCTCTCTCTCTCTCTCTCTCTCTCTCTCTCTCTCTCCCGCACACACCACGTATACCCACACCCACACAGAGTGGAGCTCCTCTCTGTGTTTTAGCATACAGTTGAGAAAAGCCGGTCTTTTTGTTTTCTTTTTATTTTTTGTCCACATCAAACATCGTTTGCAGTGCCACAGAGCTGGCAGTGTTTATAGTGGAGTTTATACTGAGGCCAGGTTTACTCGAAAAGGGATGGGCCGTATTTTCTTATTAAATATTGATAAGAAAGTTTCCAGCACAGTCATTAACACTAGAATTACCACAGCTACGAAAAGTTTTTGTAACCCTCGAATACCCCCAGGTACTCCCAAGCACGTGAAAAAAATCGCTAATTGCCCACCGATAGGGCTGCAGGTGGAAGTTCCCATTGCACCTTGTTTTGGTGCCTAGTAGAGCTGTGTTGCATTGCCACAATGTATTATCCAGCAACAGTGATGTGAAGAAGTTGTCTGTAGTTCCTGTTCTGCCCCCATCAGCTTTTTGACCACATTCTCGGACAGTCTTTCTCCGGTGGGATGGAATGGCATTGCAGAAGTACAGCCATGGAAAAAAATAAGAGACCACTTTTCCCTTTTGTTCTGTTCACTGTGTACAATTTGCGGCAGTGTGTGTGTGTGTGTAAAATGCACGGGTTGCTATTCTTTTATGAACTATTGCAGTGTGAGCTGTGTAAAAAATAAGAAATGCCTCCATATGTGTTGTAAGTGCAGTAGTGTTTGTAGAGCAGCTGTTCTATGTGCTGTATTCCAGCAGCTTCACTCCTGATTCAGTTTCTGATGGGATGAAACAGAGCTCACACATGCACACACACATGCACTTAACATCACTATTTTAATTGTTCCAGCTGTAGAATAATGTAAGAGTGTTGTGTAGTTTCACCTTTCCAAGGTATAATAAATTATTTATATGTATTATTTTTACACTTTCTCCAAACATTTTTTTGTTTGGAATTTTGAATCGAGTGTGGTCAATAGTGTATAAAACAATAGTGACACGCACATTTTACACAGACACACTCCCACCAATTACAAAAGCAATAGCCAGAAAAAAAAAAAAGATGCGGTCTCTAATTTTTTTTTTTCCATGGCTGTATGTTGTCTCCAAATCTGCCACGATCCAAAACTTTCTTCCAAATTGGTCCGGCTTTGTTGAGATGGACTGCAAGAAAGGACAACAGACCTTAGTTAGAAACAGCTGCTCGTCGACAATAATATGTTGTCCTGGGTTGTAAGACGAAATATGTTACATTACATTCATTTGGCTGACGCTTTCATCCAAAGCGACTTACAATTTGAGGAAATACTCAAGTGTCAGGACAGTGTGAGAACCAGAGGAGAGTAATAAGTGCTAAATCTTTGTGTTAGAGTAATGCAAGGAGATAGATAGTGCATCAGGAGAGGAGATGCTCTCTGAACAGATGAGTCTTCAGGAGGTTCTTGAAGCTAGAAAGAGATTCTGCTGCTCTTGTCGGCTTAGGCAGCTCGTTCCACCAGCAGGGAAGCACAAAAGAGACCAGTCTGGTCTGGGTTTGCCTTGTGTGTAGGGATGGCAGAGCCAGACGATGTTGCGTGGAGGAGCGGAGGGAGCGAGTAAGAATAAAAACCTGAATGATAGGGTTAAGGTAGATGGGTGCAGACCCAGATGTCACTCTGTAAGCAAGATACACGTTGCCAAATGTCCGAGATCGCAGCTGAGCACGGGCATGAAAGAAACATTGTCAAAACAAAAGTGGCTGCCAGCGAGCAATTAGCACGGTGATTAAGGACATACGAGTTTCCTCGCGTGCTTGGGAATAGGTAGGGGGTTTCAAGAGAGACACCTTTTCCTGGTAATCCTAGTGTTAAAAAGACAGAGGCTGAAAAGGGAGTTTTTAGTACAAAACAGCCCTTCTAAAAATGATACCTGAATTCAAATCAGCAATGTGTCCACCTCCCCTCTCCAACAGCCTTTGACTTGTGACCCTCTTTCTCTCACACACTCTCTCTCTCTTCGGTGCAGGGACTCGTGGCCGTTCCGCCCCTCTCTAAAACTGCACCCCTCTTTAAGGTAACTGTTTGCTGTATGGCCATCTGTATGGTCATCATGCTGTATGGTGAGCTGTGGGTCAAACCCTTCATCCACACCTCCGTCCTCTTCACTAGTATCTGTGTACCCACTGGTCTGTGACTCTTGAATGTGAGATTGTTGTCCATCCTTTCATTGTGTGATATTCATGCCCTATGTAACAGTGTGCTCATTTCTGTCGAATGTTTGGCCATGTTTGTGGTGTTTTGTGTGACTTCTTCTTGCTAAAATCCGCTGTACCGGGATCAGTTGGTGAATGTTACTGGTGTCGGAGCAAGAAGATAATAAGTGTTCACCTCCACCCATTCAAGCTTATATTTACATATGGGGAAGCTTGTAATGCACCAGTTAACATCATGCACACTGCAGGCCTAAATCAATCCACTATTTCATCAATTAGTACCACGTTAAGTAAGCACAAATAGACGTTCTTATGTGGGACACTGTAAGAGACATTCTGTGTAAAGATTGAGGTTACCTTAGTTACATGCTCACATTTCTTTTGAAATGAAGGGTATTAATAAGGTGTTTGCACCCATTTGCTGCAGTAACAACATCTAATTTTTTACGAAAGCTTCCCACTAGAGCTTGGAGCATTGCTCTGAGAATTTTCATTCAGCGTTAGTGAGGTCAGGTACTCATGTTGGATGATTAGTTCTGGATCACACACACCACTCCAACTTATCCCAATGGTATTGGACGGAGCTCTGTTTTTCCAGAGAACGGAGTTCCATTGCCATGCTGTTTCAATGCTGGTTGGGCTTTATAGCCCTATAGCCAGTGCTAACCTTTAGGCAAGTTGACTGTGTGCGGCTGCTCCACACCATCCCATTCTCTTGGCAGTACCTATGAAGAATACACAGCCGAGTGTGTGTGCAGCTGGTGGCCAAGTGATTAGGGAGTTGCCCCTGCGATCAGAAGGTTGTGGGTTCAAATCCCAGGGCTGCTAGTGGCACCACTGAGGTACCCTTGAGCAAGGTACCGTCCCCACACTCTGCTCCCCGAGCACTGTGTTCCTGGCTGCCTGATGCTTCACTTGGGTGAATGGATATTTTACTTTACACACTTGGTCATTAATGGGTGCACCTTAAATTTGCGGAATTAGAAGGGGTGTCTGGATACTTTTGGACATGTTGTGTAAATTAGCCTTGAATATCCATATGAATATCGCAATGTCTTGGCTGTTTTGCTAAATTTAATGTAAGGGGGGCAGTATATACCTTATGTTAAGTGTTTATTGTTTGTTAAAATAATATCTAACAAAATTGCATTTCTGCCTTTCCTTCTCAGAAAAGGTAGCAGTGGAGAAGCTGGAAGAGAGGTGGAGCTGGAGGACCTGCATGAAGATGAGCCGCCCTCTTCCTGAGTGTCTTTGCCTCTTCTGATGCTTGCTGATGACCGTATGTGCTCGTCCTATAGGCCCTGCGCTTTACTGACTCCTACTGTACAGGCAAATATAGACCTCACTGATACACTGGACGTTAAACGTATCTTAAAGCAACACTGTTCCTACTGCTGCACTTCATCTTGCATTCTGCTCCGGTTCAGTTCTGCTTGCACTTCTTTTTTCTTTCACCTTTACTCCTCCTTCCCCATCCTCCAATGATGTTTCTTATTCCGAAGCACTCTGAGTAGCCTGAATGCTAGTAGTTTAGCCTGACCTTCCCTGCTTTTGGGTTCATAGCTGACCCCTCTTTATGGACCTTATGGGCATCCTCCTCCTGTAGCTATGTGTCCATCCGCATTTTTTCTCAATGATGACGTCCCTGGCTTCACTCTCCCCCCACCTACAGAGGAACTCCAGCAGAGTGAAGCTGTGGATTTCATGGAACATGAAAGAAGAAAAGCTGCCTTCACTTTTTCGTTCATGCTCCAGCTTCGTGCCGGCATGTGTGCTCCCTTTTGTCCTTTGTGAAGTGAGCGGACCTTCAAGGGATTGATCTCAGAGACTTTACTGGGTCCTAAAGATATTGGACTACCTTTGCTAGAAATTGGACTAAGCTTTAAAGAAATAAGTCCTTGTGGTGACATTTTGGACGGAGAACCAAAAGACTTGGAGCTACTGCTGAGGAACATTGCTTTAGCCGCTTCTAGAACGAGAATGTCATTCTACTCTACCTACGGGTCGAAAGCAAGGACAGGATGGCTCCAGTCAGTTCTTTTTGTATATGTGTGGAATATAATGTTGTCCTAATGGTGTCCTATTCTGTCATGCGTAATATTTATTATGAACGTGGCTTGCCACTTTGGTACATTCAGGCAGTTTACTTTAATTCAACATATCTCCATTCGTGCACATACAGAAACACAGAGCAGAGTGCTTACACTCACATGGGCAAAAACATGATAGGGCTCTTAACATGTGTGTTTTACACGAACACAATGCTACAGAATAGGGCTTGCGCACAATAATGTGCAAAAAGTGTTTGAGGGCTCCTTGTTTTAAACACACACACACACACACACACACACACACACACACACACATCACAACCACACAGAACTTCTTTTTACCCATGATGGTGAATGTTGCAGATGCTCCATTCAGACAGAATTGGTAGCAGAGTTACTGTTTTGTGTCATAGTGTGCTATTGTCTCCTTGCAGAAGCAGAAATGTGTCATTATTTACAAAGTCTTCGCATTCAGAACATTTTATTTGTCTGTTAGCAATGCAGACGGTCTCTCTTTCTCTCTCTCTCTCTCTCTCTTTCTCTCTCTCCTTCTCTCTCCCTCTCTCTCTCTCTCTCTCTCTCTCTCACACACAAACATCCATAAACACACAAGTGAATGAGCATGTATTCATGCAGAAACCGAGGGAATCACTTTCACTCAGTCTCAGACAGCCGGCTGCAATCTGAATACAGTGATTAGTGTCGGAGCGCAAGCCGGTGCCATTGAAAGGTATTGCAGTTCTTCCAGTCCTGGATTACAGCTGTCCAGCACCAGGCTTGTCTCTCTCCCCCCCCATCCTCCCCTTCGAGTGAACCCCTTATCTAGCTTTCCAAGCATTTCAGCGGGAGTAATGGCAGCGTGTTCTGGACAGCGATGCCAGCCGCCGCCCGGCGGACTAATCAGCCCGTAATTGCAAGGGCATTTCAAATTGGCACCCATCTAAATCGGATTTTGTTCGCTTAGGAAGCAGCCGTGACATTTTGGATCAAATGAGTTCTGCCCAAATCAGAATAGCCACTCATTATACATCTCAAATATAGCTTTGTTGAAATGTGGAAACCATAAACAGTCCAATCCACAGCAACCTTTTGGCTCAGTAGAGGACAATTTATCAGGAAATTGAGCACAAATTCACTACAGCCAGTAAATCTCCTTATTTTTAGTGTACTTAGAGCCACTTCAGTATAGAACAAGTTCTACAATGCTGGGTGGCCACCTTATCAATGGACTGGACATTGAACAAACATCCAACAAGTTGATGTACTATTGATATCATACCACAGGTTTGGCCCTAATTGCATTTTTTGGATCCCAAAACTCCTAAAGTATATCCATAAACTTGTTCTCAGTGGCACTCTTAAGAATAACTCTGTTTAGCTTTTATATTTAACAGTAATTGTTTGCATGTATTATACAGTTATTCCAAATATTCCTGTTTTTAATAGTTTTCCCCATGCATTCGTCTCTTGTTGAGCGAAATATTATGCTAATGTTATGCTCTAAGGTGAGAAGTGACTCTCTGGATTTTTGCTGACCTAGAAAACAGCGATGATCAAGAAATAAATCTCTAAAAATCTTTGTTTAACGACATGTCGTTGTCGGTTTACCGAATGAGGAGCCAAGTTAACATTCAGTCGCTAAGTTAGCGCACAAGGACCGGTCCCTGCATCTTGCTGAAATGTTCCGTTCCACTTAAGATTGTGCAGCAGTTAGAATGGAACGCTGCACGGAACCAAAAATAAGAAGTTGACTTAGGTTCCATCGCAAGCATAGTCACTTCAGAAAGCGACTTTTGTTTTGTGCTAAATTTGTATAGACTTAGTGAAGATCTATCCTGCTGATCTGTTTGTCTGCCACCTAAATGAGTGACTGAGCTCAACTAATTCAGTGTTTAACAGCTGAAATTAGAGCCAAACCAATAACCCTGATTTGGCTCTCAGCTTTGTTTAAACACTGTTTGCCATTTTAATATGTTTCATTTGTCATTTTTGACTTTTCGGTGTCAGAAATTTCATAATTGACTAAAAATACATCCATTTTGTCCAGTACTAACTTTAGTGTAAGGTAGCATAAGGATTTCTACAGGGACGACTGCTGACAGATGAATAACCAGAAACCGGTGCAGCAATGAACTCTGCTAAGCTCCGCCCCTCACACTAAAATATTCATATTATTAGACTTTCTGACTTTGTTGCTGCTGTTTATTTGACTAGGAAATGTGGCAGTTGAGAACTGAGAGTCACACTTTACTGTATCGATGCAATAATGTGATTCATGATACTGGGTTCACGGTTCAGTATTCTCTCAGTATTTTAAACCAAATTTGAATGAAGTTGTGGCATAATCTGCAGATCGACTTCAGAGATCATAATTTATCTAACTGTCACATTTTTGCATTGTGGTCACAATTTTAGGTGCATTCATATCCGTCAGTAAAACACTGTTTAACTTGTATTATTGTAAAGTTCAAGTAAAGTGAAGTATAAATATACATCATGCAATTAAATGAGCCAATATTATAATACAACATTATGACGTTGGTCGATTCCCAATCAGTAGTATATAACTTGTTGGATATTTTTGTCCTTAAAGCTTGAGCTTCCACACTCCCTTGTTTCTCTCAGAGAAACATTCTCTCTGATAGTCCCCAGTGGATCATGTTTTACCAGTTTTACCCATGATTCTCTATTCAGCACTCTCTTTCTTTCTCTCGATCTCTCTCTCTCTCTCACTGTATTTCTGATTGGCACTGACAGATTTAATGCATTTACTGTATCAGCCTTGTTCGACTCACCCATTTACACACTGATCCATAACCTATTCCTGGACATTTGAGATGTAACACTTCACGAGATGCATTTATAATATAGGACTGCAAATGGAAGACACCCCATTTCACACCTTTTCTGTTGTGCTTGGAGGTGATATCAGCCCATCGAAGTCATGCAGTGAATATATATATGATTTAAATGTACACTACGTCCACATGAATAAAATATATCGCACCAACACAGTTTTATCTCTCAGTTTACTTACGTTTGGCAATGGCGTGTGTTGCTATAATATATTTTATTCATGAAGAAATGATGCATTAGAATAAATGATGTATAAAGTTATTACTGTTTTTCAGCATAGGTTATATGGCAGCCCAGACATTTGTGTGGCCTAAAACCCCAACGCAAGTATGCACATCCATAAAGGTGTACAATATTGACAAATTTCTTGCTCCGAACGTTTTGTGCTCATAAAAAAAGTGCAGTGTGTGTGTGTGTGTGTGTGTGTGTTTTTCATAAGTGTAATACACTTGTCCCCACTTAATGTTTACTATGCACTTGTATGTGTTTTGTATGTCGTGTGGCATGAGCTTGACCTCAGTATAACTTTGTAACTTTTACTAACATTTTATGAAGCTTGAATATCAGGTGCAGTGCATTCTTTAATGCGATATGACTCAAATATCTCATTAATCGACTCAAGTTAACTATTAAACCCCTTTAAGGCATTTGAACGTGCAGCCAGCTAACAATAAAGCTAACAGGTGCAGCTGCTTGTTATACCTCCTCCGCTTCAGAGCACCAGATTGAGCAGTAATCACCATCTTGTCTGGGTTGTGTGGTGTTTCTCACTGTTTGCGTTTCGTCACTTACGTTCATAGACTTCTGAAGTCATGTCGTCGTTCTTAGGAACTTCAGCTCTAAGCGTTTTTTCTCTTTGGCGAAAAGGAATGTCGTTCTTGAAAATTGTCACTATAGCAAACAGTGGTAATAGAAACAGTTTCAAATGCTTTGTTCTACATACCATTTTCCTTTAAATATCCTCTGAATAATAAATTGCAATAAATTGCCTGGCCAAAAAGCGAATTTACTTGAGTGAGAAATGACATGGGAATGTGGAAAACAAACTAATTTCTAGTAGCCCTTAATCTCATTCCGAGTTCACGTTGGTCATTTTTAACCTAGAGAATTTGCAAACCAATGGAGACCAAGAGGCCGAGCTGTGGTGAGAAAACTAAATGAAGGAGCTGCTTCTCATTCAACATGTCATTCACAGTTGGAAAAATGAATACACCATCTAACTAGCTAGTTTCCAAACTATATATTCCCTCTAAAACTACACCACATCAGGGCCACCGTCTAATTTTTGCTCCAGAGACTGGCAACCTCACCTAAATACTCCAAGTATCGCAAACCAGTAAGCTTTATCAAGTGCGGTAGTCAAGTTACTTTGTCAGTAGTAGCCTACACTCTGGTTACGTGTGAGCAGATTTGAACGTCACTTCAGTGCATAGGAGCATTAGTACCAGTGTGCTAGTGTGCTAGTAGCATGGATGTAGCAATATTAGTATTCGAAATATTTAACAAACTGGTCAGTCGGAGACATTTAACAAGCTTATAATTCAACAACAACGGGGGTGTTATGGGAGGGATAGGTTTAGAAAACACCATTTTTCCCATAGAGAAAAATAGCTTAGAGTTCCTTAAATGGACGCAACGCGACTACAGAATGACATTGTTTCAGAGATCTATAGCACGCACAGTAGTTCTCTCATACTGTTTTTACTGCTCTAACACACCTGCTTCAGGTCATAAGGGGTTTGATGATCAGCTGAGTTTCATCAGGTGTGTTAGAGAAGTGAAAAACCTGCAGAGCATAGTTGCACTTGGGAAGCACTGCAATAAGGAGTTACTTTGGGGTGCTTTTACATGGTTTAAAGGGAAAAAGGGCAGCTTCGACTAGCCCAGTGATACTTAACATCACGTTTTACTTTGTAATCCAAAGCTTTAGTGGTTGTAGATATCTTTCCATTCTAAACTTGCGTGCGAATGTGTGGGTTCAAGAGGGTGAACGGGGAATGAGAAAAAAGGCTTAATTGTCTCTCAAATAAGCGCAGTTTCTCTCATATACTTGTCTGATTTCTCTTTGCTTGGGTGACTGTCGTTGCTGGTTATTACATGGATATCTGTATTCTCGTGCATTAACCTGAATGTACTTTATAATTGTTCAAATTAAAAATAAAGAAAAAAAGAAAAGAAAAGGTAAAAAAAAAAAAAACAGCATGGCACAAAAATGACAGAATGCAACTTGTTACGATGTAAATATGTACCAAAAATATATAAAGAGGCTATTTTTTGCATGCTTTTTGTACACTTAGACATAATCAAGGACAATAAAGATATCACAACCAACCCCTGAAAAATAGTTTGTTTATTTTCTGAAATGAATGTGAAATCGAGTCTTACATTTCACATCAAACCACACCAACAAAGTCGAATCACAGTGTTATTTAGTGCAGAGAATAATCTTCTGTGTTGTGCTCACATGATGGGGATGTTTCTTAATAAATAAGAGCAAAGGAAGACGAAGTGGGCTGCATTTCGAATGGATAATTCAATGATCACATTTAAAATCTGCAAATGACTTCAATACAAGCAGTAATTTGTATATGTAGTATGTAAGAGCAGAGGAGTGTACATTAATCATCCGCAGTATTATTTTTTATTCCTTATAGGTCCAATATATACACCATTGTTCACACGTTTGGAATCGCTAATCTCAAGAATATTAAACAGATCGCGGAAAAATGTAATGATTCTATTATGGTAATACTCTACAACTTCATAGGTGAGAAGACCTACACTATATGAACAAAAGTATTGGGACACACTTGTTTTTCAGGGTTTGGGCTAGGCCCCTTACTTCCAGTGAAGGGCAATCTTAATGC
>JBBPCZ010104471.1:0-10867 GCA_037974445.1 Brycinus macrolepidotus
ACTGATCGAGTCAAACCAGGTTTCTGATGGAAACTACAAGTAATACTGAACTTCCACAAGAACACACTGATATACTGCACATAAAATCACTATTTACTGTAGAATGGTATTTGTATTCTTTTTGGTTTTATTTAGTATATTTAGGTAATATTAATGCGAAAAAATAAACACTCACTGCTCATCTAAACAGTTTTTAAATATTATTTTCTCAGGTGCGTAAGACTTTTGCACAGTACTGTGTGTAGGGTCAGGGTCAGCTACTCCACAGTGGAGTGAAGAACAACATTGTAAAGCATCGCGTGTCGGCTACATTAAACCTGATCCTTCACTTCTTTTTTGCTCTTTATTTACACCAAAGTCATAGAGATTCCAAAAAATTGTACACAGCCTACAGCATTAAAGCAGCATAAGTTTTCAGAGATTAACAAAGTGGTCAAAACATGGAACTACTTTCAAGTGTAAAATTCAAATTTACATTCAAATTCATTTAGGCTTTTGGATCAGAGATCTAGTTAGATGGATCAAGAGGCAACAACACCGCTTTTCTTTTCTGGCATCAGTACTGAAAGTCTGAGTATCAACTAACACTATTACTATCACCATTCTTTCTTTTAAACCACTAGAACTAAAAGGAGATCATTTTAACCAAAGCACTCAACTTAAGACCTATCTAAAAGTACCAATCACTTCTCAGTCTTTTTTTGAGTTCAGTTGTATTCTTTTGCACAAAAACAAAATCCAAAATATATAGCAAATATGTAAATGTTTTGCTTTATTATATCCTATTTAGCAATATCTGTTGGTCTTGGTCGAAAGATGACACTCAGTATTAAATAGGCATCATCTCTGCCATGAAGATTTGTGGTCAGCAGGCTGAGCTGGTGTTCACCTTGGTGGACGTGGGTGCAGTATGGCGAGGGCACACCAGCCTCGAGAGCAGAGACAATCCATTTCTAGTATTCTCGCGTGAGAAGAAAACTACTGAAACTAATTTTGCAGTAAGCAAAGAAAGCAAGGAAGAGGGCATTTCAAAGACAGCACAATTGGAACACGACAGACTGCTCTCAGAGGGAACAAACATCATTGTGCTGTCTGAGTGCGCAAAAAAGACCAAGGTCCCCATGACTTTAGAATACAATGAGTGAAATTAAAAAAGAAAAAAACGACAACAGTCAGTCAGTTATGTGCTAGTGGCTGGACAAAATGAACTAGAAGACGGTTAGAGCTAATGTGAATCTCGTAAATTTAAAATAGGAAAGTAAATGTGGAGTTTAGATTGAAATCTGGAGCAGGGATCAGACTCTAAAGATAGAGATTGGAGAGAAAATCCAGTCATATTTTACTGGCTCGAGCACTGAATAAATTAAGCCCAACTAGTGGTTGCCGATATGTTAAAAAACATAATCACAATCCTTCAAGATGTTCATGATACACGATGCATATGGTTTTTCTAATATCTGGTAAGTTGGAACAAACTAAAGTACTATCAAAAATTATGATTTGTTTTCAGTGTTTCACACAATCCACACAGCAATGAGTGTCAATAAACAGGACTAATTATCCTCTCTGTAATGAAACATGACGCTGTTCAGTGTTCGTTAAGTACTGACGATGCCATACTACGCTAAGAAAAGCATATTAAGACCTACTGTGGCATAATTTATCACAATAACGATAAATACGGCATAGTGCCCAGCTCTAAGTCTGATCCACCCCCGATTTTTTTTGTTTGGTGTGTTCTACTACTGCCCAACACTGGACTGTAAAAAGTAAGGAGCCATTTATTAGGTTTCACGTCTACAGCAAACCTCTGCCACATTTTTCAGTTGCAAATTATGAGCAGCTGAAAATGAAACTATTTTGGAAACTTCCTGCCTTACTGCATCTGCCTGCTTCTGAAAATAAAGATTCGAAACTGTGAGTACATGACTTCACGCATGTATAAAACACTATGCACTCAAAAAAGTACTTTTACTGACAGTCTAGTATGTCTTGAAATTGTGTGTATTAGTTATGAAAACAACGTTAGGATGGGACCTGTATCGCCTAGTATTAAATACTAAAGTTCCTGCATCAGATTAGGGTCTCGTGTCATTCCTAATAAAGAGTTCTTGCAAGAAAAGTTGGAAATCAGTTTCTATACAACGATTTACTGTTGAAGACTATGCTGAAATTAGCTTGCTATCTAATGCACAGCATCAGTCACTATAAAGTTACAATTTTATCAAAATTCGGAGGTTTGTTCTGCTATTGGGGCAGACCGTGTAATCATGAATTAACATTTCAAAAGTTAACAAACCATAAAGAGTCTGTGGAGGCCTGGCTTTATATGGACTGGGCCTGGCTGCCTGGGTCTGCGGCCTCTGGAAACGTGTGCATGTCCAAACCATACACATTCCTGGAGTTTTTTCTATGTCCTTAAGATATGTATCCTAGTTTCTCTTTAAATTTGGAGGAAAAATGAACTCTAGGAACAGGGGGAAGGGGTTATACCAATAAATCACTGGCGTGTGGGTGTGTGTGTGTGTCTAAGGGAGATGCGATTTGCCCGCAGGGTGTCTGTCTGTGTCTGTGGAGTCCCGCTGTCAGAGCGCCAGAAGTGCAGATAGCGGCCGTGTCCACGGCAGGGCTGCGGTCTGGCCGGGTTCTGGAGGGCTGAGCGGAGAGAACAGACTTTCATCTCCGTGCCAAATGACGGAGCTCGGCAGCTGCAGGGCAGGCCTCTGGGGAGCGGAGGAGCCCTGAGGATCAGCAGCACAGCCACACACACAAAAACGCCAAAGAACACCAACACTAGTTCTGTCTCAGGAGTTTAAACCCTCGGTAAATATTCTTTGGTCTCTGTAAAGGGAACTTGACTTTGAAATCTCATATTTGCTTGCAAACTAAAGAAAAGGAAACTTAGTTCACTCCATGGAGCGAGCTGTGAAGGCAGATACAAAACAACTCCTGCTGCTCTGTGTTTCTACAGATTTTTATTGGACTTATTCAGACTTCATATTTTATACTGTTCTCGTCTCTGTGTATATAACCAATATATAACCAACATAACCAATTCCAAAGTATTCATCTTCACAATATCATGTTCCAAAATTACTTGAGATATGGAACATGATATTGTGTTTTAGTATCTATTTTGCAATATTTACATGCTGTACATTGTATTACAGATATATATATATATCTTGTTTCAGGAGTTTAAACCCTCTGTAAATATTCTTTGGTCTTTGTAAAGGGAACTTGACTTTGAAAGCAAAGGAAACTTCACTTCACAGAGTGAGTTATAAGGGCAGATACCAAACAACCCATCAGTCTGTTCTGTTCAGACATAGCAGATCAAAACGTGGTGCTGCGACTCTGGGGAGGTTAATATTTTTACCCATCTGATGCTCTGAATTCAATTCAAGATGGCCTCACTAATTAGCTGGGCAGCTGAATCAGTCATGTTTAATGAGGTGGAACAGTGAACTCTGCAGCGCTGCGGCCTGCCAGGACACACGTGGTTTAGACTGCAGAAATAAGGCTAGTCTATAAGAGTTTAGGCAAACTAGCCGTGAAACTCCCGTTCCTGCAGGCTCTTCAGGGTGATCACTCTTAGGTTACTACACCTTTCACTAGTTATATAAAATCCAGTAATGTTTTTGGGTTTTTTTTGGAATTATATTAAAGCACACCAAGTTAAAAAGTTTTTTGCTTCCGCTCTTTTTTCATTTCACAGATTCCAGGTTGTTATGAAAATCAATTTCTTAAAACCTGTTTTAAGAAAAAACTGTGAAAACAAACCATACATGTGAAAACACACACACACACACAAACACACACACATATACACACACACACACACACACAGAGAGAGTACACAAAATGCATATAATGTATCCAGTAGTAGATAACAAGCATGTTGCAATTTAACGGTTCCAAAACGGGACCTTGGTTTAACACAACTGAAACGCAAATGAAAATTCATTGCTGTTTCTTGATTAAGCACCAAGATCATTGTCCCATTCAGATCACAGATCTAAAGTGGGGTCAACTGTCTGGCCTCCAGAAACCTCTTTGTGGATGTGGCAAAAGTCAAATGAGAATTAGAAGAATGGGTAATTTCCTTCAACCACATCCTATTATGTCTCAAAAGGAAAACTTAAGAGAGGGGCAGATTTTGACTAAAAGGGAAACATCTGTGAAAGGCTTGGGGTTTTCCACTAAAGCAAATTGATTTGGACAAAAGAGCTGGTGGTATCCACACACACTGGAGAGGGTATAAAAATAGCCAGGCACTAATAGAAGAGTGGCTCAGAGTTTTTAGGCGGCTCAGACTCTTACAGTCCCACATCCCCCCCAGGCATCAGGACAAAATCCAGTAAGACCACACTTTCTGATTAAAATAAAGATAAAATAACAAAGTTAAAACATGTTTTATAAGATGGTAACAGGCAATATACCATGTTTTGTATGCTTTCTGATTTCATGAGGAATGCTAAACTTCTAGCATTATTAAAAACATGGCATTTGGGTGAATATTTGGATCTGGGGGTAAATCACAGTCTCATAATCTTTATTTTCTTAATCCTTCTTCTTTACCATGGAGTCTCTCTCTTTTTGGCAACTCACAAAGGCTTAAATCACATAAAGGGCCTACAAAAATCCAGATAATCCAGAGGGAAAAGAGAATCAGCATGACTGCAGAGCTATGAGACACAATGGCTGAAGGGTACAGGGCAATATAATCGCAAACCTAAAATCAGCACCCAAACACAGTTCACTTATTCTTAAATTGCTTGACGTTATGGTTCTGTGACAAAATAAATTTACAATGCCATAAAAAAACAAATACATAAATCAATAAAGTTGAGGTGCTGTGTAAAATGTAAATAAAAACACATTTAGTAACTTTATTTTCAACTGAATTCAACAGAACAAACACATAATATCAGGTGCTGGACGTTAATTGAAATGTAATTGTTTTATTTCACCACTCTGGGAAAGACAGCTCAGGCAAATAGTGCAACAATTTAAGAAAAATGTTCCTGAATGTAAAATTTAATTTAAAGTTCATTTAATCATCTCTTCAGAGAGCATCTCCTCTCCTAATACATCTATCTTCTTGCACTTCTCTTACATAAAGATTTCAGCCCTTAATTTTCTCCTATGGTTCTCACACTGTCCTGAAACTGGAGTGTTTCCTCATATTGTAAGTCACTTTGGATAAAAGCCTCTGCCAAATGAATGAAATGTAATGTAAAAGATTCAGGGCAGTTGGAGAAATCTCTGTACGCAAGAGATAAGGATTGCCGAGATCTTCAGTGCCTCAGACGGGGCTGCGTTAAAAACAGACTCACCTCTGTAGTGGAAAGTGCTGCATGGTTTCAGGAACACTTTCAAAAACCACTGTCTCTGAACACAGTTCATTGTTGCAAGCACAAGTAAAAGTTAAATCTCTACCATGCAAAGAAGAAACCATAAATAAACATGATCCAGAAACACAGCCACCTTTCCAAGGCCAAAGCTCATTTAAGATGGACTGAGACAAAGTGGAAAACTGTCCTGTGGTCTGACTAATCCAGCTTTGAAACTGTTTTGTGAAGTCATGGACACGGCTAAAGGGGGACCATATGGCTTGTTATCAGCGTACAGCTCAAAACACAGCACTTGAGTTTCTGTCAGTGTACATGGCATGAGTAACCTGCACATCTGGGAAGGCACCATTATGCTGAATGATATATACATGGTTTTGGAGCAACATATGCTGCCATCCAGACAATGTCTTTTCCAGGAGAGACAAACTTTCTGCAGTTACAACAGCACCGCTCTGCAGTAGAACAGTTCAGGTGCTAAACTGCCTTGCCTGCAATCCAGACCTGTTTCCTATTGAGCACAACTGGGATTTATAGGGTTTATATGATGTGCAAATCCTTGCATGTTCATTGACATTTTACACAGCAAGCCAACTTTTTTTGGAAAGAAGATTGTACAAAAATAAGACATGCTCCAAGGACTGACTCCTTGATTTAGCAGCGATGCATTAAGGCTAATGTAGCTAAAAATTATGGAAGTCAAAAAGATTTAGCTTCTTAAGTCTACTGCAGAACTAAAGAACAACTTCAGACATCAAACATGTCAGGGTCGATCAAATATGTTGGAGGTAATGTGAAATTTTGGTAAGTTTGACTTGTCCATGAGCTATTCTTTTAAAAATCATGCCATTAACACCTCTGATTTCTTATCTGAAAGGACACCAGACAGTAACGGTTATCACTCAGTTGCATTATGTTTCAGTAGATTTTTATAGCTTCTATCTGCATAGAATTTTCCTTCAATGAAACTTCTCTTGAAAGGTTCAGTAATTAGCTGGTAAACTGAAACAGGACTGCTGAGAAAACACTAAAATCTGTAAAATCACAGGCTTGTGAAACACCATTTTATTTAAACCAGTTCCATTTGTATCAGCTACTGAACAACAACCGTTTTAAAGAAGCTGTGTTCTACATGCACTGGGATCTTTCACTTTCCAGGGGATGGTCTTATTGAGTTACATCAGGAGGCAGAATTTGAAAAGAAAAGCACTCTCCTGTTGACAGCTGACACCATGTACGTCAGGACATGCAAATCATCTGTACGGACACAGCACATAATAGTGTGACACCTGGAACTGTGTAAAAAAAAGAAGCACGCTTTGTGACACAAGGAGGCAGCTTTCAGTTTCTTCTTTAACCCTTTAACTCAGAGTGTATCAGTAAAATCTGGTTTCAGTAAATATAAACGGTCTAAAACTGGTATTTGTTCTCCTACACTCTCGCCGTTTGCTGCTCTTAACTCTCGATGCGCCGCCGCTCGGCCGCTCTCCGGACCCCCTCCCTCTGCGGGTTTTCCCCACCCACTTGTGGGCGGAGACTATCCTGAAAGTTCTACCGGGTTCAAAGATCTTGTGTTTTTCTCGTTTGTTTCTAAGACCTAAAATAAAAGAAATGTGTTCATTTTTGTTCTTTATGTTCATCTGTGTGTGACACCGTTTTAAATTCCCAGTAGTGGTTTTATTATTACACGTTTTTTAAATTACAATAACTTTGGTTCTACGTGACGTAGGAACACCAAACAAAACTCAGCATGACGTCTGACACCTCGAGCATCAACACAAACCGGGGGAACTTCCGTATAAGGAGCTGTTTGGCTGTATGCCGACTATTTACCAGCGCTCGGGTTCTAAGGTTTGAACCACACAAGCAGAACGTTCACAGAATGTTCCAACTGGGTGCTCAGAAGGATTGTGCTCCATTGCATTGTTTTTGTCCAGTTTGGCTGACATCATGTGCTACAAAGCAACCTTTAATTCAAAGACAACAAAGACTGAATGCACTTCTAAAATACATTCAAGGATGGAACCGAGAGAAGATACACTATATGGACAAAAGTATTGGGACACAACTCCTAATTATTGAATTCAGGTGACCCCTTAATTCCAGTGAAGGACAATCTTAATGCTTCAGCATACCAAGACATTTTGGACAACGCCATGCTTCCAGCTTTGTGAACAAAGTTTGAGGAAGAACCTTTTCTATTCCAGCATGACTGTGTCCCTGTGCACAAAGCAAGCTCCATAAAGACATGGTTGGATGCATTTGGTGTGGAAGAACTTGACTGGTCCACACAGAGCCCTGACCTCAACCCCATCCACACCTTTGGGATGAACTGGAACGGAGATTGCGAGCCAGGCCTTCTCATCCAACATCAGTGCCTGACCTCATAAATGCTCTAAAGAATGAATGGGCACAAATTCTCCACAGAAACGCCAAAATCTTGTGGAAAGCCTTCCAAGAAGAGTGGAAGCTGTTAGAGGTGCAACGGTGGGACTCCACATTAAGGTCTATGAATTTGAATGCAGTGTCATTAAAGTCCCTTTTGGTGTAAGTGTCAGGTGTCACAATACTTTTGTCCATATAGTGTAAGTGTTTTAGCTGCTGTTTGTTATGAAGAAAAACTGGCTGACGGTGTTGTACCAGCTAGAAGCTGCTGACAGACCCTAATTCACACTGAGCCATTAGAATGTTAAATGGAGCCCTCCATCACACTGTGTCCCTTCAATTTGGGCGACGACAACTGATGACAAGAGGGGAAACAACAAACTACAGTGGTGTTTGAAAGTTTGTGGACATTTTAGAAGTGTCTGTATTTCTACACAAATATGACCTAAAATTTCATCAGATATTCTAGTCCTGTAAGTAAATAAATAGAACCCAATTAAAAGAAATGAGACAAGAATTTTGTACTTGGTTGAAATGACCAAAATGAAACACTTTTGCTTTCAGTGTCTGGGATGACACCTATGAGGAGCCATAACTGCAATAAACATTTCTGGTAACTGTTTATTAGTTTTGTACATCAACCTGGAGGAACTGTAGCTCATTTCTCCAAACAGTAAAGCTTCAACTTCGGGATTGTCACATCCGTGCCGCCTCTGCCACGCCCCCAGCGGTCAAACTCACTGGAGTTCTGAGTTGGGGATTCCCTGTCACGTCACCCCCCCGTCTACGTCATGGTATGTCCCAGCAGTGAGGTATATGCGTTGCTGGGCAACACACCTGCCTCCTGTCAGCCCTCGTGTCATCACTCATGATTACCCGATCTGTTTCCCTTCTGTTTCCAGGTGTCTTGTGATCTGTGCTCATCTAAGGATAAGTGTTTGTGTCACGTGATTGGTCCGTGTGTTCATGTTCTTCTGTTAAAAGACCCAGCTGGTCAAGAAGCTGGCGTGTGGTCATCAGCATGCATTCCCTCGTGTTCTGGTTCTCTTGTCTGTGCTCCACAGAACAGGCTAGAGGAGAGCTGTCTTCCCATCTGAGGAATCCATCCGTAACAGTCTGATAGAGGTTTGACTTGGCTGTGTGTGTGTGTGTCCTGTTTCCTAGACTAACCAGCAAGGCTGGAGCGCCCGTGTGCTGGATTCACCGGTAGAGGCTCCGCCTGGAAGGAGAGCCTCTAACCCTTGTGCTCCTCGTGGCTCCTGGACAGGAGCGATCCAAGTATCGGGACCGTGTCAGCGAGACGGAGGATCCGTGCTGCGCTGAACGGGTCCCTTCTGCGTGACTCGAAGAAGGAGAGTCTTCTTGTGTTCTGTTCTTCCAAGCTCTGCGCGCTCTAGTGACCGTTTGCCTGTTTGTTTCTCATTAAAGTCAGTTTGAGTTCTGCTAACTCCTGCATTTGTGTCCTCCTTCCCTGAGCCGACATGACAGGGATGTTGGTGGGTTTGCTCACTGACTCCACATGCACAAAACTGTCAGGGACTATTCTTTGGTTTAACATGTATTCAACCTAGCAACTTTTTTCCTCTAATACTCGACAATGGATTACTTTAGATTTCCCAAATTCAACAATTTATTACTCATCACAATCCTGTTACCGCAATTTAATATCAGTGCCAAAGTACTAAAGGTTTCTGGTTAATGCGCCTTACAAATTTAAAACAACCACATCAAACAACCACATCAACCACATCCACGGCTTATATCTGACATAAAATTATTGATATCATTAGACTATAGAAAAGAGCACATTTCAATTAACAATTTGTACAGCATGTCACAATATGATTTCAATTACGGTCCCTCTGTAATGAAATGTGTGTGGTTGGTGTTCTAGAAGTATTGGCTCAGAAAATCATATTGTGACATGCTGTAAAGTCACCACATTTTGAAAGAATAAAAGGGGAAAACTCATTTTGCTTTTAAAATGATGACAAACTGTTCCTAACATGAAGCAACTAAGTTAAAAAAAAAAAAAAAAGTCCATTTTGATTTCAAGTTGACTTTAACACACATTTGGAACTAACATTATACTACAGGCTCACAAACATGCAACAAACAGGAAACTCACACCCCATCCTTTGTTCGGAACATTTTTCTCCCATTAAAAACTTTTATCTGTTTAGAATCCGCAGCTCCACCAAAAACGCCCCCCCCCCCCCAATCACACGTTCCGCACATGTGACTGACCACGTCCATCTGAGGCCCATCAAACCGACTGCTCACCCCGATGGAGAAAAGGTGAAAGATTAACAGCCTGCAGAGAGAAATTACTCCTGTTTTTCTTTCATTTTCCCCTCCTTTCTTTTCTCTAGTCCTCCTCTCTCCATGTAAGATTCTCATCACTACACTTTTCTGAAGTTTGCAGTCTCTTTCTCCCTGCAGCCTGTAATCCCTCTCTATCTGCAGCACCTACAGCGTGTATTCAAATTAAATGAACCTGACAGAGCTCACCCAATGGGAAACGCATTCTGATATACTGACATCACCCCCCCACCCCCCCTTTGTTTCCCTTCATTCAAGATCGCAGGGTTATGTTGCATCCAGCACAATGGCTGGAATGCTCAAAGCGGGAAGGATTCCAGAAAAATAGCTGTTAAACACTATTAAGCCCAGTGCAGCTGTGGCTCATAAGTCACAGTGTGCCGAGTTCTGAGGTCCAGTTCTTTCCCTCCATGTGTCAATCAGTCATGCTACAGCACTCCTTCACTGCAAACTACAGCCCAACTGACACATCAGCTGGACGATTCCATATTAACCCTCAGAAACCAACCGATGCACCGGAGCATCATAAGCGCACCGCTGCTAAAACACCGTTGTATATAAAAGTACGCTCTTATTTGGAGCTTCTGTGTGTTTGGGTCCACAGTGGAGGCTCTAAACTTCACAGAAAGCTTCATTTCATGATCTTCTGTCGTGCAGAACCAGAGATCTCATACTTTTAAAAATCATGAAGTTTACTGTTTTAGGAACTTTAAAAATGGCGTCGTTTAAATATACAGCTCTGGAAAAAAATAAGAGAGCACTGCAATTTATTTTTAAATCAGCATCTCTGTGAGTATGACAACCAT
>JBBPCZ010104492.1:0-10867 GCA_037974445.1 Brycinus macrolepidotus
TTGGAGTGAGATTTTGGGGTGTGGGTGGCCGATGCGGGTAGCGGTGAGGGGGTGGGGGTGTAGGGAATATGTGGGGGGGGGCGGGGTGTTACGACCGTCATCGCTCTGGCGCTATCTCGTGCTGCCACCCCGGTAGATCCGCCCCTGCACTTATGAGACAAAAACTTCACTTACTAGTCCAGCTACACTGAATAAACTTTTCTGCTGCTTGACAAGCTGTCCAGGGGATGTTTCACAAAGCAGGATTTTACAGTCAGCTGGGTTATCTTAAGCTAGAAGTCATGATTGTCCACTAGAATTGTTCCTGACCTGAACTCTTATTTGACAATCCTGACTTCCATGTTAGGTTTACCCAGCTAACTAAGAAATCCTCCTTTGTGGAATACCCCCCAGTCATGTGGAAACTCATAGAAGCTGCCACAAAAGACCAGTTATACAGCGAGATTCTCCACTCAAAGGACTTGGACTGGTTTGGTTCATCCCTTCTCTCTCATCTGCTTTCCTGTCTGTACTTCAGCTATCAAAAAAAGTGGAAATGCCAACCTAACTATCTTTAAACACACTATTGAATCATAAAATGGGACCAGATTTATCCTCATGTCACATAAGCTTGAAACATAACTTCTCTTGAAACTACTTTCTCAAGTTATGGTACATAGCAAATTCTTAGGCTGTTTATAGGGTGTATCAGATGGTTGCCAGAGCATGTGTTTGTTAATGGCGCATTGCATTTGAACTGGAAAGTTGGAACTGAAGTCTAGACAATGTATTCCTTTTAGCCACAGTTTTCATGTTGTTGAGTTCCTCACCCACCACTGAGCCAGCTTTCCTCATCAGTTTGTAAAGTCTCATGGTGTCTGCCACTTTCATGCTGCCACCCCAGCACACCACAGCATAGAAAATGGCATTGGCCACTACAGACTCACTGAACATCCACAACATGGTGTTGCAGACTCTAAAAGGACTGAGTCTTCGTAAGAAGTACAGCCTACACTGACCTCTTGTATGTGGCCAGAAAGTTCAGCCTGAACATCTTATTGTCCATGTGCACACCAAGGTATTTGTAGTCCTGAAAAATCTCCACATCCACCCCTAATGGACAGGGGAGTGACAAGAGACTGTGTTCTTTTCAGGTCCACCACAGGTTCTTTGGCCTTGTTGATGTTGATCTGCAGCTGATTCAGCTCACACCAGTCAACAAAACTGTCTGCTGCCATCCTATTGCTGAGTCATCTGAGAATTTCTGCAGATGGCAGCCCTCTGTGTTGTATTTGAAGTCAGTGTACAGTGTGAAGAGCAACAGTGACAGAACTGTTCCCTGAGGAGGTATTACAGAAATCTAAGAACATGATCCTCAGGGAACCTCTTGCCTGTAGGCATGGTGCAGCAGGTAGATGATGGAATCATCCACTCCAACCCTGTCCTGGTCGGCAAACTGATGGGGATCTAGTGTTGGCCTATCTAGAGGGTAGATGGTGTCCAGGACCAGTCTCTCGTAGACCTTCACACTGCGGGAGATGAGTGCAATTGGCCTGTAGTCCGATGGAGCACTAGGGTGCGTCTTCTTTGGCACAGGAACCAGTCATGATGTTTGCCACAGCACAGGTGCTTCTTGATACTGAGGCTCAAGTTGAAGATCCTCATCAGTACTCCAGATAGCTGGGAGGCACACAATTTGTTGGCTTAAGCCATCTGGGGATGGCGCCAAGGCAGGATTTAGTCTGCGTACTTCTCTCCTCACTTGGTCCTCAGTGATGGTGTAGTATGGTACGTGGGTGTTAAAGTCATCATCAGCAGGAGGGGAGCTGGAGGCTCTAGCAGATGAGATAGTGGGAGAAAGAAGAGGCAGGGTGGAAAGCAGCTTTCTGTCGAGGCACTGATGGAGGAAGCCAGCGGATTGTTGGTAATGCTGGAGTTGGAGGAGACACTGGGCTGAGGCCTATTGTTGAATCTGTTAAAAAAACAGGTTAAACTCATTAGTCAATATCTCTGTCAGTCCACTGGCTATTAGACTTGAAGCCCATGACTGTCTTCATGCCCCTCCACACGTCCCTCGTGATGTTCTGCTGCAGCTTTTGCTCCAGCTTTGACCTATACCTGTCCCTTCCCTCCTTTAAATTCAGACAGACGCTGGTGTACCTTCTTGTACCTGACCTGAATACTTTCTTCTTCTCATTCAGGAGGGCTTTTATGTCTTTGGTGACCCATGGCTTGTTATTGGGGAAGTAGCATAATCAACACAGAAGTTCATGTGTCTGTGAGGCTATCAATGTCCTCTCCATGTGGCTCATAAAGAGCATCCCAGTCAGTAGTCTCCAGACAGTGTCTTATTCTCTCTGGCTTGACAGTCCATGAACTGTGTGAAGGTGCTAAGTGTCCTGATTAGAGAGACATGGTTGAAGTGTCTGGGGGAGAGAATGAAAGCATCTGGGTGCCTCGTCTGGAGTCTTGCAGTTGCAGAGTGGATGACGTCACATGCTATCATCGCATTGGCTGATGGAGGAATGTAAAACAGCAGTGGTGATCATGTGTGGGAACTCTCTTTGCAGACAGTATGGACGTATACCCACTGCTAACAGCTCAATGTTTGGCCTGCAGATGTGTTCCTTAAGCACAATGTGACCAGGGTGGCACCATCGCTCGTTAACAAAAAGAGCGAGTTTTCTCCCCCTTGCACTTCCCACTATCACGCCAAGTTCTTTCAGCCTGAACACATGAAAAGCTAGCAACATCCATTGCAGAGTCGAGAATATGCTCATGCAGTCATGTCTCGGAAAAGCACATCAAACTGCACTCACAAAATTTCCTGTTGTATCTGACTCGTGCTGTAAGCTCGTCCATCTTACTGTTCAGTGACCTCACGCTGCCCATGACAATGGACGGGAGATCTGTCCGCTCACCAGGCAGTTGCCCATTCCTCACTACTTTTTTTCCACAAACTTTTGCTCCTCCACTGCATTCCCTTTTTGTCTTTCACTCCTTATCTCTGAGGGAACGTCCAAGATAACCTCACTGTGCTTTGTAGCGTCTTGCCTCAGCGAGATCAGCTGGTCACATGTGTAAAGAACTGGTCCCTGCCGCTAGCTGCATTAGCATTAGCACATGGCAAATGGGTAAGGAGCATCAGTACAGCTGCACAAGTTTCATCTCGTACTGCCAGGTTTGGCACAGAATAATGCTTGTTCTGCTGGACGACTCAGTATGCACAAACTGAAAGTACCACAGGATTCTGTGGAGTTTGCTGATTGTAGACTCTTCAAAGTGGTTATTAATCTGGATACCCATTAGTTCCCAGAAATGAATCCTCATTCCAGTTTCCAGGAAGGGGAAAGGTCACTCCTCAAGTATGTATTCCATCTCCTTCAGTCCTAACAGTCTCTGTGAGGGAAATGTCTCATCATCAATCTTTCTGTTTTCTTTGCATCTTTGTCTTTGTTTTTGAATATATTCATCAGTTCTTCTTGTTTTTGCAATGATTTGTTTCACCAGCTCCAGGTCAAATTTAATGCTGCCATATGCATCTTTGTGCGCTTTCTTTGTATTGTCCTGGCTGGCACTTTCAGAAAGCCTTTTCTGGGCCGAAACAGCTTGGAGCCGTTTGCAGTTATCTATCTGAGACATTAACTGTTTCCCACAGCTGGTGCCAACAACCTTGTCCTCAATCTCATCTTGGAATGATTTTGGGTAGCGAATTACCATCTTACTTGCTATTTCTGTGATGCGCCTCTTTCTTGGTTTCTTGCACATAGTCAGTATTTCAGAAACCACAATCCTAATAACCTCCCTTCTCTCGGCTGCAGATAGCCTCTTCTCAGCATCCAATAACGTTTTTTGTACTTGAGGGCATCTTACTCCAGGATATGTCAAAGCTGTAATGTCAGCTATTATCTCCTCTGGCTAAAGGCGAGGAGCCACTCTCTGATGCAGCGGGTGAGACTTGGCACAATGGGTGAGTCTTCTCATAGCTATGACAGAGGCAGAGCTCCTTGCAGCAGTAATGACAGAAACATCAATGTCATTAATCTTCACCAGTGCTTTACTCTTCAGTTAGGCTAGTAGCTGTTGAGGAAGAACTATCCTGTACTCTTATCACTAAGGATATACCTCAATAAACCAAAGACACATTCATGTCAGGCAATATTGTTCATGTGTAATTTTCACTTATACTTCTGTCTAGTGAGTCAGTTCTTAAATAAAAAAAGGCATCCACTAGCTTTTGAAAATATTTTGTGTATATGAAGAGTCATGCTATACAACTAGATGGAACCACAAAGAACCATGAACAGAAATAATTCCAAGTATTTTGCAGTTCTCTGAAAATGTAACACATGCTACTTGGTTGGAGTTGTATATATAAACTATGAATATAACTATGCTGCTCAACTGGCTGTTCTTTTATTTACATTTAATGCAAGCCATAACTTTTCTGATTTCTGTTGGCTTCAGAACTGCAAGGTCATCTGTCTCTACATACTTCAGGTCCTCAGCTGAAGAGATTCCAAGGTTTTTCATCACCTCTACTACTCGCTGTATAACATCCTCTTGGCTGAACACAGAACTGAGGGATGAGGTTAGGTCACTCTCCCTTCCATCCATGACTACAATAGAGGTGAAAGATGAGTTATCGTTTAGAGGACAATCAGATTTTGGATGTTGTAGTTGTGATTGAGTTATCAGACTCACGTTTTAGGCAGAGAAAAGATCCCTTTTTGTAAAGGGTGCCCTTAAAGTTTACCTCAGTGGACACAGAATCTGGTACTGTAAACATGTGTTCTTCAACTGCAGTAGGAGTGTTTACTTTCAAACCTCATTGTCCATAGCCATAGTAGGGGGCCCAGTTTGAGCATCAGTTATGCATAATGGAAAACATAGTGTTGCTTGGGTTTTAGATTATCAGAAGTAACCAATGTAAGCAACCTGGAGAGTGGTGATCATGGGTACACACACTAGTTACACAACTTCTTTCAAAGAGATCACTAGTTGCCACACTGGGTCACGGAGAACAGCTTTGTCACCAATCATGAGAGGAAGGGGTCTAAGGAGACATCAGTTCTCAATTGCTTTGCCACCTAATGTGTTGGCCTTTTTGCCCACCTGAGGTGAGGTGAGGTGGAATCTGAGTCCTTGTAGGCAAATTGTGTGATTTGTCTGTGGTATGTGAACCAGTGCTTGACCTTTATAAAATAGCTTATGGCCAAGTCATAAGATCCAGCACCCTCACACAAGTCATGCCCTATGCATGAGGGAAGGCCTGGCTGACATGGAAATATTTCAAAGACTTTAAGACTGAGTCCACATATATGCCTCTGGCATCTTTCTCATCACTCTCCTGCAATAACTGCACTGCTTCTTTGTAGGGATCAACTGTTTGTACAGAAAACCTCTTACTTACATTCTCAAGTCCGTCTCTTTGTACCTTACAACGCCTGCTGAAGAACTTGGAAGTGCTGAAGTTCCGTTTGTAGCCCCCAATGAAGTGTGAGCCCAATACCTACAATGGATTTTACTGTTGCTTGAACCACATGACCAGATGTGGTCACAAATCTGTATTCTTTAAGCTGTCTCAGGTCTGACAACACTCTAGAAAATTCTAGTGTCCTGACCAAAATATTTAAAGTCTGCCTATTTGCACAACAGTACTGACAGCACATTACAAATACTGGACCAAAGGAACTGCTCAAAGTCAGCAAGTCAGCATGTATCAAGCTTCAGGTTCCTGGGGATTCACATCTCAGAGGACGTCTCCAGGACAGCTAACACCACAGCACTGTTGACAAAGGCTGTGTTTTCTAAGACTACTGAAAAAAGCTGGCCTCCTGGAACAAGTGCAGCTGACCTACTACCGCTGCACTACAGAGAGCATTTTAACTAACTGCATCTGTGTGTGTTATCTCAACTGCACAGCAGCCGATCAGAAAACTCTACAGCTGGTCATATCAAGAGCGCAGAGGATCGTTGGGGTGCAGCTACCGGCCCTGGAGTACAGCTCATGCTGCCTGAGGAAGGCCGCCAGCATCCTTTTGTACCCCACACACCCATGCCACAGTCTGTTTGAGCTTCTCCCATCAGGCAAATGCTACAAAGTCTTTAACGCACGCACTTAGAGGCTCAGGAACAGCCATAAACACACTTAATCAGTAACTCAAGTGCCCTTGGTAAAACTGAATTTACATATATAACTACCTCACTGCAAACCTTGTACCATAACTGTAATATAACTGTATTATAATGTATATATAACAATGTATAACAGCTATAATGTGTATATATTATTTTGCATCTAGTATATGTTGTATGGTGCATGTAATATTTATAATATTTAATGTATAGTATATATAACTGTATTAGAATAGAATAGAATAGAATAGAATAGAATAGAACGGAATGTATAATATATGAAGTGTATATACAGTATTGCATGTGGTATATACTATATAATGTATAATGTATATAGTGTAATGGATTAGTGGCATATTGTATACATTGTATATTGTATATATTTGATATATATACAATATGATAATGTATGATAATACATTATCATAATGTATGATAATACAATGATATAATGTATGATAATATAATATAACTGTAATACAACTTGCACAATAACTGCATAATCTGAGCCCCTCTACTTACCTTTTGCACTATATGTACATTCTCCTTTTTTAAATATTGTATATTGTTATTTGTTTTTACGTATGAGGATGAGTTGCACATTAAATATCGTTGTACTGTATACAGTGACAATAAAGGAATTCAGTTCAATTCAAGTGTGAAGTATACTAACAACAAGCTTATGTTTTTTCCTAGCTGACCCAAGCAGATTGACAACTTCAGACACATCCTGATACAAGTTCAATTTTAGGATGATGTCACCTGCTTGCAGAAACAGCTCATTGGAACTGAAGACTGAGCCATCACAAATATTACTTAAGATGCAAACAGAAACTAGACAATTTTGAGAACACTCCCTTGCCACCTAACAGGATCTTTTAAAATAGCTCTTAAAGTGTCAGACAGTGGTTTATATTGTGCATAACTGTTCCATTGGTGTCCAGGTAAGGCCTATGAGCATCATGCAAATCAGTTTCCTGAAGACTCTGAAAAACAATCAGTCTCACATGACATGTTGGTATTAACTCTAAATGTATTATTAATCTTGTTTTTTTTGTGTATTGGTGACAAATATCATTCAAACCACCAATTTCTACAACAATGATTTGAATGGTTGACAGTGGAACAAGATATTTTACCTGAAACTGCATGTACAACAGGCACAGATTTCTCATGCACAATGATCTAATATCAATATCTTCTGTAACCTGAGACTGATTTTCATTTTGGTCCGTTCTAGTTTTAGTTTCATTGGCCTCAATCTGAGAGGACACGGGTGGCATCAGTTTCATTTTTATGCGTTCTTGAAACATAGGATGTAAATGATGACTTTAAATGCCTTGTTACAATTGCTAAATGGGCAGCGCACCAACATGTGTGAGATGTAATATACCAAAGGCTGTGGTTGACTAACTCTTTTGGTTGTCGAGGGAAAACGTGTTCTGAAGAGCGGCCCCTTTTGTTGTTAATATTGTCATCTGAAGCCAGTGGGGAAAAACAGAGCACATGTAATTATAGTCATCTTTCTGAATATCGAAATGCAGCAAACATGTTTTTACATTGCAAACATTTACTTATATGTACTGTACTTAGACCTATTTCTTACCTTCTTTTGCACTTGGGGAAGTACCAAAAAATGTAAAAACAGCTGGCTGTCAAAAGAAAGACCATGTAGGACAAAGACAGTCTCTCTAAAGAGGATGTGCTGTGACTGTAGTGTACCTGTAGCGTAAGTAAAACTTCCTTAGCAGTGAGCCAATCCACTTGTTAAGTCTGATGTATTTCCGTGTCCAGAGTCTCCTTCAGAGCTTAAACTCCCAGTCTGAGTCCCACTCCGGTCCTGCTTATAATCATTCTATTTCGCTTATTTGTTTAGTGAATTACCTAATATTTAAATTACTTAATTTAAATTACTTATTTTAAAAAATCAACCATAATATAAGCATTTGAATGATGCTGAAAAAAATAATGACCATTGCCTAATAAAAGTTAAGAGGGATTTAACATTTATAAAATACTGTATATTCATTATTTTTCGTTAACCTGGAAGGTCTCTATCTGTTGCTCCAAAATGACAATGTTAAGAAAAACAAAGTCATATGATTTCCACGAATAAATTCACAAACTTTTATTAATATGCTTTAAACACAACACAGTTGATCCAAAGTGGTCTACAGAGAAAATGGTGATCAGACGTTAGAAAAGCATGTATTTCTAAACACATAACTCCTCACAAACTACTCATCAACATTCACAAACACACTAATATGGCATATAACCAGCTTATCATTATGTTATCTGATCCGTACATGAATATGTTACGTACATAGAAAACCTATGGTCATGTCAGTGTACCGAGAAAGAGTGTGTCAGAGAAAAATGCAGTGAGTCAATTCACACTGAGGCACACTGAGAGATAGTCCATTGCAGAGCTATCACACAACACATACAAATCATTTACAATCTTCTGTTCACTGAATGTGCATGTCTTTTACCCAGTAGAAATCAGAGTTCCTGGAAAAACACAAGGGGAACATGAGCATTTCTCTACCAGTAAGCCAATAGTTAATATAGTTTGTGTGTGTGTGTTTTCCCCTCATGATCCAGATATCTCCTGCTACTAGATCTTCTGAGTCAGTAAGTATTCATGTCATCCTGTCATAAATGACCTTTGTGTGAGAGGAAATAGAGGCAGAAAACAGAGTCAGGCTCAAACCTTTTAGATAATATTTTACTGTTCTTAAGTTTAAGGAAAGCCACCCATTTTGACCCAGCTGTACAATGGGCCCAGTGGTGCCAAATCAAAACAAGTCTTAAACCTCTCTTAACAATACAAAAATACACTTAGTGGTTTAAACATAACACAGACACGAATCCCAGTTTTCTATTACTTTTTCATCATACTGGCCTGTAACACAATGGGGATGCGCAATAATTTAAATAGGCAATCCAAATGCCACTGTAATATTCATTCGAAAAGCCTTTAACTTTGTTTTAAACTGAAATAAGTACATCTGATAGCTGGGTTAAAATGGACTTGATAAAACACCCAGTTAATGTGGCAACAATGGATAAAACAATCAAGATGGTAGCTGTGTTTGGAAAAAACGATCTAGACAAGTCATCATCATGTCCATCGATGTGAAAAAGACTTTTCCTCTAACTACACAGACATAGAAGATACAGTCTTGGAGAGATTTGGCCCATACCTGTTAGGTATGTGTAGCTGCCCATTAATTTCTCAGCAATTTTACATTCCCTTTTCCAACACCAATGACAGCTAATGATAAGAAACTTGCTTATGCATTTTTTTTTTATCAAGCAGTAGAACGAGTTTTACGGGAGAGAACAGGCATCCAGCGGAGAGATGATCACTAGTAAGTATTAACTACAGTATATATGGTTCAAGGTTCAAGGTAACTTTATTGTCATCAGCAGCAGTATACACGCACATAGTGTGATGAGACGACATTTCTCCATATAAGACAAGATATAGATGTTTTAACCACTATTTCCAAACCTTAAATTGTGTTCAGCCAACACCTGCCACCAAAACAGCTCAGACCTGTTGAGACATGGCCTACACAAGCCCTCTGAACGTGTCCTGTGGCATCTGGTCCTTTAAGCATGTATTCACCCTTGGCAATCCACATCGTGCCTGAGCATGATTGACCTCCAAAGTCCAGTTCATTTAACTAGTGTGATAGCTGCATACTGTACTCAGTCACGGCTTCGTGAATCGTGCCCTGGCATGCTTGGAAGAGTAGGGCTTGGCCATGGTTCAGTTGGAGGTGGGCACATGTGGGTATACCTGGTGTCAAAGACTGCATGGAATTCGAGCACTATGATGTCAAAATTGTCCCATTTCACAAATAAAAATCTTAAAAATCTTCTTGCACGCACACAAACAAGAAAAGTGTGAATACAGTCATGCACAGCGCAAGAATGTTTGTCTTTAACACAAAATGTCACATCATTATCAGGGCTTGAAATTCAGGTTTATGACACACACAAACCCGGCCACATGTGCCACCTTCTTCCATTGCTCCATGGTTCAGTTCTGAAGTTGTCACATGCCCAATGTAGGCACTTTCGGCAGAGGACATGGGTCAGCATGGGAACTCTGACTGGTCTGCAGCTATGCAGCCCCGTATGCAGCAAACTGTGATGAACTGTGTGTCCTGCATGACCAGCATGATGTTTTTCAGCAGTTTGTACTTCTGTGGGAACAGACCAGAAAGAGTAGCCTTCACTCCACTCATGCATCAGTGAGCCTCGGGTGCCCATGTCCCTGTCACCAGTTCACCGGATGTCCTTCCTTGAACCTTTTTCGGAAGGTACTAACCACTGCATACTGGAAACACCCCACAGGATGTTGTTTTGGAGATGCTTTGGAGATGCCGTCACAATTTGGTCTTTGTCAAAGTCACTCATATCCTTTCTCTTGCCCATTTTTCCTGCTTCCAACACATCTTCACGGAATTGACTGTTCTTTTGCTGCCTAATATAGCCCACTGCTTGAAACCCCATTGTAACAAGATCATCAATTTCGCTCACTTCACCTCTCAGTGGTTTTAATGTTGTGGTTGATATATATATATATACAGCTCTGTAAAAAAAATAAGAGACCACTGCAATTTATTTTTAAAGCAGCATCTCTATGAGTATGACACGCCATTCCATGCCAGTGTCTGTTCAATTCCTACACAAGCACCTCATTCTGCTTTATGAGGTACTGATTAGTGATCAC
>JBBPCZ010104503.1:0-10867 GCA_037974445.1 Brycinus macrolepidotus
TCTGGTGCAATATGCGCAATTTTTAAGGGTAAAATATTACTGTGAACCAATTTTGCAATGGGCAATTTGTCTTGTTATATATATATCCACTATGTACATATACACATACATAGGTGTATATAGGTGTATATAGGTTTATATAGACACATACATTAGCATACACATACAAATGTCTATTTACATTTTCTGTATTAGTTGTAAAGTCTACTTTTTTATTTGATTTTATTTGATCTTGTTGTGTTGTGTAGCTTTTAATCTATTGTTTTGCCACTTTCTGCTGCTCTTACCTTTCTTCTGTCCACTTTCTGCCACAGCAATGCAAATTTCCCACTTGTGGGACTAATAAAGGTTTATCTTATCTTATCTTATCTTAAACTACAGCCTGATAAAATTCTGTCTGATCCCAAACTATAGACTGATAAAATTTTATCTCAACCCAAACTATAGCCTGATTAAATTCTGTCTGATCTCAAACTATAGACAGATCAAATTTCATCTGAACCTTAACAAAAGCCTGCAAAATTTCATTTGAACCCAAACTATAGTCTGATAAAATTCCATTTAATCCTAAACTATAGCCTGATGAAATTCCATCTTAACTCAAACTTGAAATAAACTTCTGTTTGATCCCAAACTATAGTTGATAAAATTCCATTTGGTTCATTTGGATAAAAGCAACTTACTCTTTTGGCGTATCACAGATGAAAGTGAATGTGGTATTAGGAGTCTTGCCCAACCACTCTTATTGGTGTGTTGTACCATGTCACCCAGGGTTGTAACTGAACTCCATGCTCCTGCTTGGAAGGCGGCTATGTTATCCACTACACTAACCAGCCACAAAAATGATTAAGTTCCATCTGAACCCAAACTATAGCCTGGACCAAAATCTGTTGGTACCTGTTAAGGTGCCTTATCAGATTTTTTTTCATATACTCCTTGAACTTATGGACCTCAGTGCCATGGTCAGGATCTGCAGGCAGGCCCAGGCTTCCATTCCTTATTCCTATCATTTCAGAATAAATGAAAGCAAATGTGGATGCAGGCCAAAATTCCTAAAAGGTTGAAAATGAGGCTGTGAGAAACATGCAATCTGAACCTGACCTGAATGCGACAAATATTGGAACAGTGATCTCCAAACCTGACCACACCCATCCTAAATAGTCAATATTTCCAGCTGTAGCTGTAGCTCAGCCTTTCACAGATCCTCTGCCAGGTTTGATTATGTGCAGATCAGTCAAGAAACAGCAGTTTTAAGGGATGAAATGAGACAGAGACAACCAAGTACACTTTGCATTCTTCCCCTCATGCTGTTTGAATCAGCCAGCCAGATGCGTGGCTGGCCCAAGGGATGGCTAGGACTAAAGTGACCACATGCTTTGACTTCTCCTGTCCGCCAGCACCTAAATGGATCAACCATGGGAGTGCACATCGCAAATCTGCTGCGTCTCCTCCTGACTGGTTTTCATTACTGTCGCACAGCCTTGCAGTACAGACAACTCCCTCACCTCCATCATCTCATAAATTTGTGTACATGAAAAGTTAAGCTTCGTTTCATCAATTTCATCTGTCTGTCCTTGTCCTCCTCTCTCATATTCCATAACCCCCTGTAAATCCCACCTTTGTTCCTCAGAGCATCGTTTCTGCAGCTGTATCCCCAAACTAAGACGTCCTTCTTAAAATCCACAGACACCAAAGATCTTCATATCTTCAGATGATTCATATCTTCCTCCTGTTGCCTTCGTTTTGGGGCTTTATCCCCTAGAAGTTCAAGGGCTGTGGATATGCGGATGTGGATTTTCCAATTACAAAACGCTTACAGATTAGTTTCATAGCAGTTGGACTAATTTATTGTAGTTATTGAAGAACAGGTCTGAAGATAAACAGCCAGAATAGCAAGCTGTATTTCAACTTTAGCATCTAAAATGCCTTAACAAGGTTTTTTGAGAAGACCTAACGGTATCGCCTCAACAGCACCTTATTTCTTGTTTCCAGCTCATCTCAGTTATTAACTCTTAGAACTCAGTGTATTAGTAAAATCTGATTTCTGCAAATAAAAAACAGTGTAAAACAGTCTAAAACCGGTGTTTGCGCTCCTACACGCTCGCCATTTGCTGCTTTTTCACTCGGCGCGCTGCCACTCGGCTGCTCTCCGGACCCTCTACAGCTTTCCCCCACCCACTTGTTGGTGGAAACTGTCCTGAAAGTCCTCCCGGGTTAAAAGATTCTTGTGTTTTTTCTGTCTGTTTTTATGACCTAAAAAAAAAAGAAATTTGGGCATTTTTGTTCTTTATGGGCATTTGCATGTGACTCCATTTTTAAAACCCCAGAAGCGGTTATTATTATTACATGTTTTTTTTTTATTACAATAACTTTGGTTCTACGTGACGTAGGAACACCAAACAAAGCTTAGCATGATGTCTGACACCTTGAGCATCAACACAAACCAGGGGAACTTCCATTTAAGAAGTTGTTTTGCCGTATGATGATGATTTACCATTTGTTGCGCTGCTGGCACGGATCCATGCACAGTAAGTATGTGCACAGTTAGTACCTCAATACCCCATGGCCCTATATTGATATATTATTACTAAGCACTATTATTAAGCATTGTTTTTTGTCCTCGTTGCACATTGTTACATTGCGGTCAGTGGAGAAACATCTCATCTCACCATGAATGGGTACACAGCTGTTGATAACAATAAAGTAACCTTGAACCCCGAACCCCTTCTGATGCTGGAGTTGGACCATCTTTGCCAGCCGAGTAGTCCAGTTCAAAATTAGACACCAGCACGACACCAGGACCACCTTGCTTTAGAAGTAACTGCTTCAGCTACTGACCTCTTCATCCGTGACAGTGTCTTCACCGAAAAGATGGCCCATGCATGTCTGGAGGAGTTAAAATTCTCCACTTGCCTCTATGATATACTTAACCTGGCCTGGGTCCTGAGCTCTTCATGATAATCAGACTGTAAATATATCAGCAGAGCAGAAAACCTGTAAATACATCAACCTCCCCGCAGTGCGTTATTCCCAATGGGCCGAACCCTCAGCGCAAGTGGAAAGCCCGTTTGTTCCTTCTCAAGCCCCCATGCCTCTGTGATTTTTAGGGGGGCCCTGGGGTATGATCCAAGGGCAGGTCTGCAGCTGAAGTGGGTTGCTAAGGTGCCCGGGGGACTAGGAGCATTAAAGCAGAGCTATTTTTCTTCAGCTTGTGTTGATCTAATCTTTGCCGACCACATGGAGTGGCTGGCCCAGGCCTTCATCAAGATTTTGTTTATGTGCTCGGTTGTGTTTTCTCCCATGTGTGCGGTGGGCTGTGTGTGGAAGAGGCCTGGATGACCTCAGTGTGCGAGGCTGGAGTGTTATGTGTTAGAACTCTTGACTTCCCAAGAATGTGGGACCTTCAGGAGATGCTTTCCCTTCACGTGCGCAGCTCGTGCTGGTCGCAAACATTGCTGGGCTTTGGTTGTTCTGGAGGAATCCATCAAGGCTCATGAGTAGCTCCAAGAGAACAAATGTTGTCTTTTGGCCGAAATGCACCATAAGTTTGAAAAATAAACAAAGAAATGCAGCTCATTTCGGTTCATTTTTAGATGCCCACTGCCATCAGACTGTATAACTCCTCCCCCTGTCACACCCACACAATAATCTGTGTAAAAAGCCTGCTGCTACTCAGATGTGCTAAATCATTATCATTTCGTGCAATATCTTTATTATTATGAGCAATAATCTTATCATGTGCAATATCACAACTTATGTCTCTATTACATGCAGTAACGGACTCGGTATAGAGAACTTCAAATCACTATTTTTACATTAACTTCTATTATAAGGAAACCATGTTTTTTTCTATCTCCTATAGTTACCGGTTTGAAAATACTGAAAATATTGAAAATATTTAATAGTTTTTTTATTTCCAAATTATGTCAAATGAGTCATTTGTATTGGGTTACCATGAACACCTAACTGAGATGCAGTACTGAATAATATACCTGTCTTCCTAATATATCTGGTGAATGGCCGGACTCTTTACAGTTTAACCTTCTGTCCATCATCTGTTGTGTATTTCAGGTGAGAACATTTAAACTTTTCCTTGTTCATCCACCTATATGTACTCCAGTGTTCTTTTGGCTCTCTCATGTAAAGAGGAATTAGATCTTCCCAACTGTTTGGATTTGCTCTCGGCCTGGTTCTGTTTCTTCCTGACCCAGCATACCTGACAAATAAACACATGCTGGCTTACGTCCCTGCCTGGACACTGGCCACCGCTTAATTACCTCTGAACTGCAGACCTTAATGAAAGCAAGCCAAAAGTCCATGAGCTGCGCTGCCCCTGCCCTCCTGGCAGGCTCGTCTTTCTGTTTGGTCCAGATTTCAGTGCGGAAAAGAGGGCCAGTCAGCACCGCTCCACAGGGAAAGTGATCCATAGTGGTTATGATGGGCAAGTGGCCGTGTTAAGTGGTGCTTCTACTACTAAGCTCTGCAGTTCAGGAACTGAATGATGGAATAAGTTGATGCTCAGGTTCAGTAGCTGTAGGTCAAGTGAAACACCGTAATTTCTGTTTAGTGCTGAGGGATTAAGGGTTTGCCAAAACGCCTCGTGTTCCTGAGTGTGTGGGGAGGGTGTGGGGGGCTATGTTCTGTGCCAAATTGTAACTTCGTGAAACTCAAGCGTAGAGATTTGATATGTTTGGGGTAGCTATATGTTCGGATGTTTGGTATATGTCCGTGAATCCTGTGGGGGGGGGGGTTGTCTTGAGGAAGATGGGGATATGTTAAGGTGCAGCACATTCCTCTGCTGGTTTGGACATGTTAAGAAGAACCGCATCCAAGCCAAACAGAGGAGAGTTCCTGGGTCAATAGATGGGCAGCCAGAACAGAGGACCCGGGCATATGTTTTAGAGTGAAGATTCGACTGATGCATAATGATATTCTGCTCTTAAAGCTCTCCGTCGGCAAGCCTTCCTGAGTGCACAGCATTAGGCAGCCTGGCCGGGACTCAAGGTAAATAATACGAGGGCCAGTGCTGGAGTGAATTCAGTATGAAGGAAATTGACATGTGATGCTGAATGTTTATCGAGGGCTGAGACGACCGGCTGGACTCACTCGGGTACTTTAAAGGCATTTTTGTGTATCGAATAAAAAGTCTTCATTAAGCTGTGAAGATTTGTTCATATTCCTCCAGGGCAAATTGAGCATGTTTTGTTTTTGAGCTTCTGAGCTTCTCAGACCATTTGTTTTTTAATCAATGAATAATCTTATTTAATCTATTAATCGACACAATTTGTGCTGTTGTGTGTGTTATTGCACTACTACACAACTACCAATTATTAGAATAATGACAGAACTTTAACTGCTATCTTGTTCTTATTATGGAAACGTTTTCTTTTTCCATTTTCTCTGTTTTAACACATCAGCCCATTTTTGCCCATAGTGCCCATATCTTGCTAACCTTTAGAAAGCAGTGATCACATGAAGTAGTTCTACAAATCCTCCAAGTTTGATCATGTTTTTTAAGATGTTTGCAGTCAACTCTGTCTGCCTCCAAGTTTCTAATTGGGTGGGTTCAGTTTCTAACTTCACTTCTGTTTAATCCCCCAATATGGTAATTCTTGATTACACAAAACACAATATAGAACATTACTTTACATTTAGGTTGAATAGTACATTATATTTATATTGAACATTACATTCATGTTGAATATTACATTTACATGGAACATAATATTCTATTTATACTGAACATTACAATACATTTATATTGAACGTTATACAGTTATATATATTATACAATATTATATATTATGCAGTTTTTCATGCCTACCCCTTAAAACAAATACAAAAACTGAAAATATGTGCAAACAGAGCCATTACATGTCTTGCATTCTGTTCCTTTACCAGACATACTTCTTTTAAGGCCTCAACCAGGAAAACAGAGGTGATAAAAGCTGCTGTAGGATGAATATAGAATAAATCCCCTCTGTCTCTGCCCTCCTTGGTTCACCTGGTTAAAAAACCCACCTGCACCCTGTTCCTTCCCTTCCCTTTGAATTCGCATTGCTGTACCAGAGAGAAATTCTCTACATGCTGTTTTGAAGATTATGACCCCCATCGCTCCACAGAATCACGCTCCAGGAGTTACCATGCAGTAACAGGGCCGGCTCTAAAAGGTATTTATAGCTGTGGGGAGATGGGCTCAGTGCTACTGTTGAGTGGAAAAGGGGAAGCCTTCTCCATTCCCATAAACTGTGGGAAGGAAACCCATCCATATGGTCGAACGATCTCGCGTGGCGCCATTACTAGCATTTCTGCAAGGGTCCATCTCCAAAGATGAGAGGACAGTTCTGCTCGACATCCCCTCCAACAGTGTGAATCTATGTTGCAGGTGTGTGAGAACAACACCGAAGTTTTCATCAGCTCCTGCTCTGTCGATATAGAATTGATTTCAAAGTATTACTCATCTTGTACAAGTCACTCAATGGTTGGGGGCACAAATACATCTCTGATATGTTTGAAGTATATAATCCTGGTTGGTCTCTTAGATGTGCAGGAGCCGCTCAGCTAGTGGTGAAAAGAGCTGAAACTAAACATGGTGAAATGGTGTTTATCCACTATGCTGTCCAACCAACTGCCCATCAGTATCAGATCTGCACCAACTGTAGCTTTAAAAATCTACAAGCTGTAGTACAAACTGTAGCTTTAAAAATTGTCCTCTGCTTTCTTTGAAATATCTACACCTCCATTGCACTTTCAATCTTCTTTTATTGATTTTCTATGTACTCTTTTATTTATCCTATTATTTTATTTTATTTTTTATTCTATTGATGTAAAGCACATTGAATGACCTTTGTGTGTGGGTCATTCCACACTGAGTGTGCTATCGAAATAAACTTGACTTAACTTGACTTGACCTGACTTGTCTCGACTAAAACATACACCCTTAAAACTAAAGGTTCGAAGAAGAGTTCTCCAGAGCAAAAAACATTTCTTTTCAGTGTAGGAACTGATTTCAGTGACAGAGACTTTCTACTTCCATTCTCAAGCAGTGAAAGTGGTTCCATTTTTAATATTTAATGTTCTGTGTGATTCGGGTCCCTGGTCATTTAGAGTGGTTTAATGTGAAATGGCTTATTGTGAAGGTTTAACATCTCAAATTTCTGTACATTGGTGGTGAATGGAACAGGCTGTTTTGATGTCTACAATACAAATATAGCCATTTTATTTATTTTCCAAAAATGACTGGTAGACCCGCACATTACATTTTTATACAGTATTTACACTGATATTTGTCAAAAACTGGTAAATCTGGAAAACTAAGGATTGTAGGTAATACATTGAGAGCACAGTCTTTTACATATCGTATCTATCATATCTAACATATTCATAAACATTTTATGCAGTAACTTTCTGGGACGCTAGTTTTTAAAGGTTTAGCCATCTGGTTCCTATAACATTTTTGACAAAGTTGCTGTGGGGTGAAGCATTTCATATCCAACCACCTTGACTATTTAACCATTTAACATTTTAATAATTTCATTCTGCAGAAATCTAAAAAAAGCTTTCCCCTTAAAGTTTCAAAAGGCTCTTTTTGCCACCCCTCCTGTCCACATCCACAATCCTCACCTCCTCCCAGATCTGGGCCCCATCCTATTTCTGTCACCACTGTTCGCTTTGCTTCAATAACAGGACTCATATGAGCACCAGTCACCTTTTCCAATTATAGATTGCATGGATTTCCTCTTACTTGGAAAAGTTCCTGTGTCTATTATGAAGCCTCGTGAGGCTTAAGGGCCGAACTGAATATGCTCAGGTTTAGCAGGCCATTAGATAAACAAGCTGACCTCTATTTCCCAGCCCAGAAGCGAATACTGTACATCTGATGCTCACATATTGAGGGCTGGTTCACAGAGTGTGTGAGGGAATGTCAGCAAGAACAGCATGTGAGGCCAGAACAAAGTTCACAAAAGGTGGAGAACTTGTTTATGTGATGCATGACCCAAGAATGGCGCAGAAAACATATACTGCCCTCTAAAAATTATGATTTAAACATCTGAATGGTTTGAGCACTGCAAACATCACAAGAGGATACGATGCAAGGCTTTGGTTTTATTCCCAAGCACCACCACTGTTCTTCTCTAAATAAACCTGTTTAGTCTTCTGCAGTGTATTTCAAATCAACAAGAAAACATGATCATTTGCATTACAAACAATTTGAAAAGTCTCCTTACCTCTGATGGACAGTGTATCTGGTCGTGTGTGTGAAAAAGATGTGTAAAATTCCAGCCCAACGCAAATTAAGTACTGTGTACCATATTTTTTTACATTCGTAAAAGAAAATACCTTTGCAGAAGACATGGCAACCCTCTTAGAAAATTTCCCATCAACTTTGACTGGTTGTTCGATCAAGGATGTCCAGGATTCCTGCACTGACCCTTCACCAAATGTCAATCATGGACTGATCAGTCAAAGCTGGCGGGAAATTTGGAAAAATGGACAGATGAATACTGGTGACCAGTTCATGGTGTTTCTCGTTTTTGATAAATGGAGACCAAGACCTACAATAACCCCTTGGTTATTGTAAAACAACAAATATTCAGATTGAGATGGAGATGGGAACGCAGGACCTGCAGTCTTTGAGGAAAAAGTGCAACTGTCTCATCTTTCCTCTTATGCGTCTGTGCTGAGTGATGGGCCTGGTGTTTCTCAGAGGGGTCTAAATCATCCATCGTTTGCCATGAGCACTTTGCGACATGGAGAGAGAGAAGCAGAATTAAACCAGATGGACTCCCTCTGTCTCGATCCACGTTCGACGGCCGCTTGGTTCAGAGGCGGCCTTTCGGCATCAGATCTCCAAGGCGATGGAATGATGTTTGAAACAACAGACAATCCATCAACTTCTCTTTCTGGGTGTGAATTTAGTAGCAGCTCATGAAGCATTTGGAAAGGGGTTCGGTCCAAACTGCAGTTTTCATTTCATTGCTGTGGGAAGTGCGCGCGGAGGAAAAAATGTTGGAGCGTATTACCATGTAGTGATAAAAGATGAATAAAACAGGCATTTTAATGTAAATCTGATTTCAGGCTCAGCTTTTATTGTCAAAAGGAGCTCATTAGTGAGACGCTATTCTTTCCAGAAAGCCACTCAGGACCCGGAGGAGCTCCTAAAGGCTGTGGGCTCTAGTCCAAATAAGTTAAAGGCAGGACCACGAGGGTGCCTGTGTGGGAATATGGGAAAGAATACATGAAGAGACAAGGCTGTGAACAGTATAATGGGAGCTGACCTGCGAGTCCAGGAGGTCCTGGGAGGAGCCGTCCGCTGTGGTCAGTTAACACAAATTAGATTTGACTTTCATTCTTCTTTATCACACACTGAGTCTCCAGTCTCTTACTTTCATGATTTATTCAGCTTGCTATCGCTGCTAACAAAACCTTGTTTTTTTAAAACATCATTTGAAAATGCCATCTAACCTTTACAAGAGGAAATGATAAGTGTGGACCAATAGAAATTACCTCAAATTTTTCACATTAACGTTCATTGTATATTTTCCATTCGCTTGACTGTTTTTTTTTTCCTGTTTAGATTCAAAATTTAAGACTGGTGTACTGTTACATACATTCAAATTACATTCAAAATATAATACAATTCTTACACTAGGAAGGCACATACATACAAAAGCAAAAGTCTTAGTCTGTTAGTACAACTGTTTTTTTAAAATGCTATTTAAAATCATCCCCTTCTTGCAGAATGATGGGATAAGGAAGTTAAGAGAGATGCTGGCAGGTCGACCAGAAAGCAGGAACAGCAAAATACACTCAGAACAATATGCAACAACTGCCTACAATCATCTCTGTTCCTGCACCCCACACAAAACTCCTCTAAAGAAAAAGCACAGAGATGAGCATGTCGAAAATTGACACACAAACATTCAGACCAATCAGAAATTTTCTTGAAAAAATGTGCTCCGGTCAGGCAAAACAAAAATAGAACTCTTTGGCAATACTTCAACTTGTCAGTTCACAGATAATTCTGTGGGGATTTGATTGAGCATGCTAAATAAGCCAAAAACAGAATTTTCAGTGTCATATTTAGTGGATGCATGTTAATTTTGGTTTACTTATTTTACAAATGTAATACTGAAAGTACATTGCCATTTTGGGTGGGTCATTTGGGTGGGGATACCTAAGACCCTTTAGGACATATCATATTGCCTCCACTGTTTATGAAGACTAGTCTGAGCTCTATTCATATTTTTTGTTTTCGGTTTACTAACTGTACAGATCTGTGGACTTTTAAAATGTATGCTACCACACAGAAGACAGAGGCTACACATTACAGTACAATAACTTTCTTCCACTGTAGCTCCTCTCTGATGGTTGGCAGAAGAGGCTGAAGGCTCCTCTATCTCACGCTGCCAGCAGATGGCTGGTGTTATGGAGGTTAAGTGAGACTAATGGACTAGAGGGGACAGTGTTAGATGGAGCACCGGAGGCCATTCCCAGCTGGACCCCCCAACCATTCCCATCAGAAAGGGTCTGCCGCTCTCAAGGCCTGGAACCTTCATAACAGTCTGTGTATTTTTCTGAGCATTGCAAATCCAATGTTAGCCCTACAATATCTGTAGGAGACCGTGACCCTGTTTACCATGGGAATACAATTCCCAACCTGGAGGCCTCAATGCACTGCATATAATGTTTTGCCTGCTCTGACACATTTCACTTTGTTGATCATTTGGAGTAGGACCAGGGTTGGGATTCACTCTTCTATGGCAGTGCCATATAAATATAATATATATATATATATATATATATGTGTGTGTGTGTGTGTGTGTTTGTGTGTGTGTGTGTGTGTGTGTGTATGTTATTATCACAT
>JBBPCZ010104514.1:0-10867 GCA_037974445.1 Brycinus macrolepidotus
GTGTGTGTGTGTGTGTGTGTGTGTGTGTGTGTGTGTGTGTGTGTGTGTGTGTGTGTGTGTGTGTGTGTGTGTATCCAAGACACAAACTCCAGAAAAGTAAAATTATACTGGGAGTGACAAAACAGGTCAGAGGATTAGTGAGAAGCTTCTTAGAAAGTGTGGAGATCAGCTTTAGCCTCAGAACTGTCCGTCTCCTATGGCCTTGACCACTGACTGGGCGAGGCAAACTTTTTTGCTGTAATACTAGCAGCCGAGCTCCTGAATATTATCCAACTTCAATGACAACTTCTCTCCATAAACATTAACCTTTCATTGCATGTAAAAGAACCATGCAGGTATCTAATCTGAAAAATTCCAATTCTAAATAAAGAAATGAATTGGTATTCATTTCTTTATTTAGCATTTAGAGGTTTTATCCTTTTTAAAAAATCAATCACAAAAGATGTAGCCTAAAATAAATGTAATCAAGTCAAGTGCCAATTTTCAGTCAAGTGCCAATATTGCACACTATAGTAGTGCTGGAAGAATCATAAATGAAGATTACTGATCACTGTAGGCTTGGCACCACCATAACTGGGTCCTTTTTATGCTCCCCCCCAGAATATTAGACCAATAAACAGAGCAGAGAACCAAGAACCATGCAGGTATCTAGTCTAAAAAATTCCAATTCTAAATAAACAATCGCTGCACTCAAAGTTTCATGATTTGTGCTGGTAGACTGCAAACTTGCGCCTAATGTGAAATTTGTCCCTTGAGCACCACTTCGCTCCCATACCATGTGACTTTTCATATACAGCAATCTTACATTAACCTTATTTGTAGGGATGCAATGAACACATGACACATTATCTACAGCATGCAAGCAGATAATATATGTGCCAAAGAAAGAGAGAGATAGAAGGATGAACCTTTAATTGATTATCAAAATACTTACTATTTGCAGTCCTACTTATTTAGACTGTTATTTTATGTTCAGTGACATTCATGTGCAGTAGATGGACTACAATTTAACTAAGCCTAAATCAAGCTCACCACATTTAAGTAAATTAATTAGCCTAATTTAGATTTGACTGAATGTTTATAGAGATTAAACTTCATTTGTGTCAAAGTGGGGGGAATACATTATCATTATATAAAAAAAGCTTTAGTATGTGTGGTCCAGGTAAGCCTTAGCCATGATGCAGGTTTGTTATCTCACCCTTATCTGTTCTTGTCACTAGAGGGACCTGTTCAATCCTTTAGACAACAGCAATAAATAAGTGAAGGAAGTCCATTAGCCTGATGACGTTTTTTTCTCACGGACACCTCAGGACTTCAGGTTCCAAACCCTAAAAGCAGATCACTGACTCAACATAAACCTCTAAGAGGCCGCCCATTAATTATCCTCAAGGGACAAACACTAGTCTTTGGATGATGCTAAGCAATAAGCTGTAATGGTGATGGTAGGGAAAGGAGAAGGAAACCAGCCAGTGTGATTTTGTGGAGGTGGGCTTGGAACAGAGGGTATGGAGGTGTGTGCTGAAGATCTGTCCCAGGAGGGACAACAACCTACCCATCGTAGCCAAGGAAACACTTGTATCTACATGAGAAGGTGATTGAGTTCAAATCCCCTCTGTTAAGAAGGTAATATGTTTTTGTGTGCTTGCATTAGTGTGTATGCCTATTTACCCCTATCGGCCACAACAATAAAACCACTGACAGGTGAAGTGAATGACACTGATTATCTCAGTACAAAGGAACCTGACAAGTTAAGGGACATACTAGACAGCAAGTGAACAGTCAGTTCTTCAAGTTGATTAGTTAGAAGCTGGAAAAATGAGCAAGTTGGCTAAATGACTAGGTCAGAGAATCTCCAAAGGACTTCTGGTATTATATGGTGCTTAGTGCCTTCCAGAAGTGGTACAAGGAAGGATGGTTAACCAGTGAAACGGATCATGGGCACCCAAGGCTCAGTGATGAGTGTGGGGAGCGCAGGCTTGCCTGTCTGATCTGATCTCACAGAAGAGCTACTGTAGCACAAACTGCTGAAAAAGTTAATGCTGGCACTTACAATATGCTGCATTAAGGGGATACATAGCTGCAGACCAGTCAGAGTGCCCATGCTGACCCCTGTTCTCAGCTGGGTCCTGGAATTCATATGGGTGTTACTTTCACACGTAGCACCTACCTTAACATTGTTGTCAACCAAGTACACCCTTTCATGGCAACGGTATTCTCTTTCAGCAAGATAATGCCCCATGCCACACTGCAAAATTTGTTCAAGAATGGTTTAAGGAACTTGACAAGGAGTTCAAGGTGGCCTCCACATTTATCACATTACCCAGATCTCAACCCAACTGAGCATCTCTGGGATGTGCAGGACAAGCTGTCTTGATCCGTTCAGGTGTCACCTCCCAACTTACGGGATCTCCTGTGTCTTGGTGCCAGATATCACAGCACACCTTCAGAGGTCTAAAAGTCCATGCCTCAATGAGTCAGAGCTGTTTTGGGAGCACAAGGCAGACCTACACAATATTAGATAGGTAGTTTTAATGTTGTGGTTGACTGGTGTATATGTAATTATTCTTTAGCTTGAAGTTTCAGGTAAACTACAGCCACACAGATACAAATATTCTGCAGGAAATATAAAGAGAGACAGACAGTACCACCATAATGGATCACCCATTACAGATATTATTGGTTTGTGACCTAGGAAACTGCGACCTACTGACCACAGTTCATGTTTAAGTTTAGCTCCAGTGAGAATTTGATCATCTCATCATACACCTTCTTGGGGAGAGCAGAGGAAATCAAATGTCAAATATTTATTGGCAAATAACATTCACTGTAAGGAAAAAAAAAAGGTACTGTCCAGGTAAATTTGTCTCTCCAAGTTCAAACAACATAACATTTTGAAGTACCCTCAAAAGATATGATCACCCTTATAGTGATCATTTGGTCATACGTGAACACAGCACAGCACACAGCACACAAAGTAATATCAAGAAAAAAAGGAAGAAGAAATGCAGTAGTGTCTAGGTGCTAAACACCTGATGCGGATGGAGAGATTGTGGACAGTGAAGGTTTGTGATAAATGTAGGTGTCCCTGACCCGTGTTACAGGACTGACACTGACAAAGAGCCTGTCGCCATCAACAGGACATCACACTCTGACAAACTCTGCTACGTCTCCAGCTCTCTCGACAAAAGGCTTCCAGTCTAACTATTAACGTGGTTCAGTACAAGCCTATACTGCCTCTGTTGGTTGCAGGACAGATCACCACTTACAGACTCGTGCTCCTTTCTTCTGTTTCTCATTCAACTTTGTATTTAGTACAAAGCATCTTAAGAGTACTTTCTGGAGAGTTTATTTTGACTTACTGTATTTTATATTGGTCTTCTCTTTGTGTCTGTGTAGTCACAACAAGAAATTTCCTTCGAGTTCAATAATGTTTTCTGATCCTTCCCCATGGTTCCCCATGCTCTGCATAGCTGGTGTAACCCAGGACTGCCTATGCACAGTCATGTCACACATGAATGAGTGGCATGCGTGACAAGATCTTATGAAAGTCTGAAAGTTACAGGCCTACTTGTAGATACAGCTGCTGTACATATGCGCACACACATGCTCACCAGGGGACATGTAAAATAAAAGCTACCTTAAAGCAGCCACAGTGCCAGTCTATATTTTCAAAGAGCTTCATAAGTCATCCACTTCATATACGTATTTTTTTCCCCCCGATAAAATATTTTTTCATAATACTTCCTGCCAGCTCCCCAAGTTCAGGCCTCCTAATAACAGGGTAGAGAAAAGCATGAGCACACACTACTCACACAAAGAAACCGAGAGAGAAAAGAGCACAGAGTAGACCTGCTTTTAGTACTTTACTGTTTATGGTATAGAATCTCTAACAATTAGATATGCATTTATTTTCTCCACAAAATAGGCACACACACAAACACACGCCCTATTAATAGCAAAGAGGTATGCTATCAGCTTCCACCTGAGCAAGGGAAGAAAGGAATAGTGGGGGAATTAAGGAATAATGAGGCAGGAATCTGCCGGTTCATCTCATTTGCAGTCAAATGCATAGTATGAGGAATTTATAACAGGATCTACCCGAGCACACACAGAAAAGCAGGCTCTCTCATGATTACAGGGCACAACATTATAGCAAAGCGACTGGTTTTGCACAGCTTCAGCCTCATCTCTATCTGTAGCTCTGTAATGAACACTAAAATCATGGACAGAACCTCTGACATTTTCCCCCAATAAAAGACCTAAATGCTGACCTTAAAGCCACAAATAAATGAAGTCAATGGAAGCTGTTGCATGATTCATGTTACATGAATATTCATAAGTTCCTTTTGTAATAAGTGACTATGTAATACAAATTCCAAACTAACCACATTCCAACAATACAAGTCTTAGATGAGTGACATCTCATCCACAGTTGTTCAAATAAAGTTTCAACAAACTTTAGTACTTAAAAAATGTTTATTACTTTCACTTTCCCAAATGTTTTCTGGTATCAATGGCAACCAGGGAGTCCATAAAAACTCTACCTACTCCACTACACTGGTAACGTATTAGTTCTAATTTTCCCCTGGAAAGTCATATCTCTGAAAGCACAAATCAGACTTAATCACTAAAGCAGTGGTCACCAACCCTGTTCCAGGAGATCTACCCTCCTGAGAAGTCCAGTTCCAGCCACAACATCTGCTCTGTCTAATGAACTTCCTCAGAAGTCTCTGTTTGGCTGGGGTGCTAATTAAGGGGAGGGGCAGAACGTTAGATGGAAGACAGCAGGAAACTGGGTCTCTAGGAGGAGGGTTGGTGACTATGCCATTAAAGTATTCTCCAAAAATCATGTGACATAAAAGTTTCCTGACTTCTATGTCTATTTCCAGTGGCTTCTATCTCAAAGAGTTTCAAATCAACAGGTATTACGATCTTTTTTTAAATACAGGCAAATATACTGAAATTCTGTTATAATCAATATAAAAGTATAAAGAGTCCAACTAAAAGAGCTATTTCTCAATTAAGAAGGTGTTGATTTACAAGCTTAGCGCTGCAAAACTGGGGGAAAAAAAAATTCCCATCACTGATGCTATAATTGGTTTGTGACCTAGGAAACTGTGACCTACTGACCGCAGGTCATGTTTAAGTTTAGCTCCAGCAAGAACTGGATTATCCCATCATACACCTTTTTGGGGAAAGTATAGGAAATCAAATGTCAAAGATTCATGTACAAATGACAGATCATACCACACAGATCAGAAGGTACCGTCCAGGTAAATTGTTGTTCCCCAAAGTACAAGCAACACATAAGTACCCTCAAAAGGTACAGCATGGTCCTTCAGGTCCAACTGTGCAATTTTTTTTTTTTTTTTTTTTTCACATTTACCAGAGGAAAAGGACATATTTGTATCTTTCAATAACTATGTATAACTATGTGACAAAAAAACAAATTAAAAGCCTGCCATAAAACTGACATTCTTCAAGAGTATATTGATGTCCACCATTTCCCACTTGATATTTGAAGAAAAAAAATAGCACTATTCAAGAAAGAGCAGAACAATATGAGTGGGAACAATATAAGTTCCTACGGTGTTTCCACGCGATTACAATACCCCTCCACCATACTGTGTACATTCACTGCCAGATTTGCATACCGGTCCTGCCTCATTATTCCTGCACACTTCCTCCAACTGACCATTTCTGCTCTATCCATCCTTCCATCATGCCCTCCTTGTGCCACTTTTTTCTTCTCATATTACACCGTTATTCATTTTCCTTTCTTCTTTCCAGTCCCTTGCTGTCCCCTTATAATTAAACCCATGTGGACTCCAATAATAAAGCCCTGGAAATAATTTACTCTCACAGATCTCTCCCTCTTTTCCCTTGATGTTCTTTTTGGAAAAGACTGAGGCCCACACAAGGAAGCGAAGAGGCCACAGCAGCTTTAAAAGTCACAAGAACATCCAGTGAGCAAGAGCTCCTCCCACAAAAAAAAAACTAAAATTCAAATCAAACAAACCCACTCAGTGCCAAGCTGACGTGAACGGAGTGATTTCCGTTATTGAAATTCCTGGGCTTCAGTTGGGCTGGGCTCACAGAAACCGTTGACAGTGACAGTTAATAGTCTAAAAGGAGAAGTTGAACAGTGCAGGCACTCTAGCGTGTTTGGAAACTCACACCTAATCCAGGGCTCTAGACAAAATCATCTGTGAAAGCTGGAGTAAGTCAAACCCTGTGCTCTTTCTGGGCTTCTGTAAAATAAAGACATTTCAATATATTAAATATCAAAATCAAGCCACACGATGATCTACTATAGACGGAAGAAAATGAAGTACCCAACTTAAATAAAAAAATATTTAAAAAAAAAAAAAAAAAAAAGTGCAACAACAGATGCACATTTTGAAAAACACTTTAATAAGGCTGATATTGTTTTGGGAACCTCTGCTTTTCTGTTATTTTAAGTATAAAGTGCCATGTAGTGTTATTTCTAAACTCCACTGAAAGTAGCAGTGTGTATCAGGAGAGACGCTTGTGTTTTATTATATTGTTTCCACTCAAACTCACAGTCCAGCCTGCCCTGCACAGCAATTTTGTGATGCGGGCCTCTGTATCTTCTTTGGACAGTTATCACCTGTGCCTTTATGATATCAGTGAGCCCTCTGAGCACATGTGTGCTGAACTATTTTGGCTCTCTGGAGGGACAGAGTGTCTTTGATTGGGTGGGTTATGTCTATTTATAAAGAACACAACTGCAGAACCCCACACTTGGCTTGTAATGTGTGGTGGGTGTGGTATGGTTGCGATAACTGTGTGTGGGTGTGGTGTGCAAGTATATAGGCAGGAAAGGATACACTGAGAAAAGACTTTACTGTTCCATTTTGCTTAAAACTGATAATTACCAGAATCTTTGAGCAGAAAACATTTTAAAGAAAAGCAGCTACCTTATGGAAGTCATGAATACTTCTTAACTGGTTGGCTGGGAGAAGAAAAAAAAGTGAAGAACCACACCAGCTGAGCCCTGTTTCACTGAGCAATAATGAAAGATCTTTGAAGGACCTGCATCATCAGCCAACAATTAAACCCAGTGTGTTAGAGCCAATTAGCAAAATTTAGACCCATGTAGTCAATTACAGCAGCTCACAAGATGACATTAGTTGCGCCTGAAAATGCAAAGCACAGTGACATTCTCCATTAACAGGTATGGGCTCACAGAAGCTGCTGAACATTCAGAATGATAAAAAGAGGTCATGCAGAAACACTGCATTTTACACAGATACATAAAACAAATTTAAAGCACAATGTCATCCTCCACTAAGCAGGTAAGGGCACACACAAGCTATTCAAATGACAAAATACCCACAAACATGAAGCACAATGCATACAAAGTCAAGGGTTTGACTTGTAGTGCATGCGATGTGAACCAGATTTTTTTCACTGTGAAAGTGTGCTACTCCACACCCCACCTGTTTCAGATTGTTGATTCCGATCCATGTTAAATGTGCTTGAGCCACAGGATTCCCTTCGCTAGTAAATGTGCTCATGCCGTGGGATTCTGACCCATGTTAAATGTGTTCAAGCCATCGGATTCTGATCAAGGTTTAATATACAGTATTTGAGCCAGAGGATTCCAGTGAAAGAAGAAACACAAGCAAAACTGTGTGAAGAGCTGTTTAGGGCACAATTCATTGCACATACGGCAAACAGATGGACTTCTCAAGCAACAGAGATTTGTTACAGTAACAGCACACGGTTATCTAGACACAACCAACTTACGAAGCACACCTTGAAGCAAATGGCTTAAGAACTGAAAGAGGTATTAGCTGTATGGAAATATCAACATACACAATATGGCCAAAAGTATGTAGACACTCTTCCAATAGGTGCATAAATTCTAATCACACAGCCATGCAATCTCCACAGACAAACACTGGCAGGAGAATGGGTCATAATGAAGAGCTCAGTGACTTCTGACATGGCCAAGTCAGTGAATGAAATTTCTGCCAGGCTAGATTTGCCCCCGACCACAAACTCACAAAGCAGGGCCAGTAAGTGCCAAAGCTTGTAGCCTGTAAACGGCCGATCAACTGTTGCTTCACTACAGAGTTCCAAACTGACGGCAACATTAGTCAAGGACTGTTCATCTCAAGTTCATAAAATAAATTCCCATGGCCAAGCAGCCACACACAAGACTGACATCACTTTGTAAAGCACACTGCCACTGGACTCTGGAGCACCGGAAACAGGTTCTCTGGAGTGATGAATTGGAGGATGCCTGAAGAATTCCACCTGACGGGATGCATGGTGCCGACAAGAAAGCTTGGTGGAGGAGGGATGATGGTCTAAAGCTGTTACCCTTAGTTCCAGTGAGGTGTAATGTTAATGTTACAGCACACAAAGACATCTTAGACAATTATATGCTTCCAAATTTGTAGCAACAGTTTGGGGAAGGCCCATTCCTGTTCCAACATGACCTTAAGAGGTCCATAAAGACATGGTCTGACCACATTTTTTTTTGGGTGGTTTTATATTTCTTTTGACTGAATAGGCACAAATTCCCACAGATCCACTATAAATATAGAACAAATAAGTAGTAAGAATTCTAACATTATGAATTCCAATTTGATTTTGCATCCCCAGTTCACACAGAGCAATAAAGCACATATTTACCTCTGCTGTGGTAATCAGAAGAAAGAGATATTTATCCTGTTGATGATATTTGTCAGGACAGGCAGTAAAGAACTGTGGCACAGAGCAGCTCCCACTCTGAACTGAATGGGTAACATGGGTGAGGCAGTGACTTATTTTAACCCCACAAGTGTGAATGATCAGTGTGAACAATTTCTCTGGAGAATGCGTGCAAGTCTCTTCCGAGACACACCTCTGACAAATGTGAAACCACAGTCAACAACATAACACATGCCATAATCATCACATAAATCTGTGAGGCTGACAACATTCGCTCTGTACAAAGAGGAAAGAATTTTCATCCAAAACTACAGGGTAAGGACTAGAGGTGAAAAATGACCTCACAGGTTAACAGGCTAAGGTGATGACATGCAGTTTGCCAAAAGAGAAAACTCTATTTAGGAAGGACTTTTTTAACAGGGAAACAGGAGGAAAAAAAATCTGAAACATTCTGACTGAAAATGGGCGGAAGTGGAAAACACTCAACCCAAGTGTTTTTAACTGATGCACACGTACAATACATATTATAATGACTTTAGTATATTTTATGTAAACAGTTATTTACTGTCAGCTCAGTTCCTTTCTACTGGACACAGACTTTATACCAACATATTTACTTTATTAGCTTTTTCAAACAGTGTGCTAAATCAAAAATAAATACAACTGCAAATTTAAATCTCAATACAAATCAAATAAAACAAACTTTAAAAAATTCAAAGAAGGATGAGTTGTTTGACTGTCTCTTACCTGATATGTGACTGGACACCTCACTTTTTGGTTCACATTTTGGAAGGGAGCCATCTAGAGAAAATGTAAAGAGAGAAAAGAAATTGTTAGAAGCAAAAATCCCAAGCGCAGCAAAATTGGATTCAAATAACCAATTATTGCAAGTGACTTATTACTTATTGTTCATCACCATATGGTATATACCCTTCATTTCTCCTTTGCAATTAGGCCTGAGTGTGTGTGTGTGTGTGTGTGTGTGTGTGTGTGTGTGCGCGTGTGTGTGTGTGTGTGAGAGAGAGAGAGAGAGAGAGCATGCATGTGTACATGTCACAGTACAAGACTCAAGCTCTGGGAAACACAAACACTTGGCTACTCTTCCATGTTCTACTGACCCTAAAACGCACTGATTTGAGCCGAGTCTGGGCACTGGTCACTGCTCTAATCCCTCAGAGTTAATGACCTTTAATCACATATTAACTTCTGCTCTGCTAGACACCAGTGGAACAGCATGGAAAGAGGAAAAGAGGAGAAAAAATGCCTGTACCGCGGATTACACACAAAATGCAGAAAATGTGCGGACAGAATGAAAGAGAAGAGTGTGTACATATGCATGTGTGTGTGTGGACTCTGACTGAAAGCAAGGGCTCTTTTTTCTTGCAAGGCTAAACACACAGATGCTTTTCCTAGCAGGCATCAAAGTGCATGGGCAGAAAGCCTGCTCTGATCACAGGTCAAGAAAGCTGCTACACCGCTTGCCCCCCTTTGAAGGTTAACTAGCATGATCTTCAGTGTTCGTTAGAACAGTGTAGCACTCCTGGGTGAAAGGGAGCAGTAGCTTAGTGCTGGATGAACATGTGATTACAGACAAAAAAACAAACAAGGTAAATGCTTTAAAAGGGCACAAAATACAACAGACAGAAACACAAACACGCAGACAAGGCGCAAGCATATAAAAGCATATGTAGTAGCAATTACTCCAACAGGGCTACCAATATTCAGAAAAGGCACAACACCACCCAGTTTCTAAACTTGTTATTCAGTAAAAAAATACTTTACCAACCCAGCATTAAAAAAACGATTGTCAATACAGGTGTAACCTCACCGGCATTTAAAAACTTGTCCAGAACAATACTAGCAGGGAGCAGACTATCTTCATGTACAGACATGCTTTAAACTACACTATTATATTCCACTTCACCTGTACTTAGCATCAGGTTAACATGCGTGAGAGAAGAAAAAAGGAAGAAACACCCACCAAAAAGTACAAGTTAAGATTTAACAATTATTTCAAATTGCTACATAACAGTTTTTGCAAAGGCATACAATAGTATTTTACATTTATTATGGGCCTGCCCATTAAAATGAATGGAGCCGAAGGTTCCATTCATTTTAATGGCAGTCCCATATTGTTCTTCACCTCGGTTTCTTTATTATTATGGGCCTGCCCATTAAAATG
>JBBPCZ010104545.1:0-10866 GCA_037974445.1 Brycinus macrolepidotus
GTGTGTGTGTGTGTGTGTGTGTGTGTGTGTGTGTGTGTGTGTGTGTGTGTGTGTGTGTGTGTGTGTGTGAAGGTAAGGTAGTAAATGGAGGGAAACCTCCTCCTCCTCCTCCTCCTCTTGTTGCACATGCACTGAAATGCCCTGTAGCAGCAGCAGCTTACGCCACGCTGGCTAACAGACGGCCGTTGCGTAATGTGGATTCAAACCAAAAATGATTCACCAAGCCTGCTGCGTTTATAATCACTCTGACAGCCTCTCAGAGCCTCCTCCTCACTCTTTATTGTGTGCGCGCGTGTGCATGTGTGTCAGACAGAGTGAAAGAGGGGAACAGGTGAGAAGAAGGATAGATGTCAGATTGACCCCCCCTCTGTTTCTCTCACTCTCTCTCTTTCACCATTCTTCATTTCTCTCTCCCTTTATTTCTGCTGCACCGCTTAACCCTTTACCCTCAACATCCATCTTCTAATCTGATCTCACTTAAAGGGAGCGATGTAACAGGTGAACACTGCTAGGTTTATAGCTTCGCTCCCCAGTCCATGCAGTTCATATATGGAAACGAAGCAAAATCAGCCCATTCTGAATCAATATATATATACATATGTGCATCCATAAGAAGTGTTAGAGGCACAACACAAGATAGCAAATCAGAAAAGAGCTCCTTCACATCTATGAGTAATAAAGGCATCGCAACAAAAAAAAGCGTGTTTAATTCAGTGATTAAGTGATAGTCTTTAAAAAACAAAACTATGACAGTTTTTAGTTCATAAACACACGCAAATGTCATGAGCGGACTTCGGAGGGGAAAAAAAAAAAGAAAGTAGAAATAAGTACGACATTGGCCCTTTAATCCCTAGCGCTTACGTCTTGTTCCATCTCTGTCTGTCTCTCTCTCGAATTTGAATTGATTCAGGGTGTGTAAATGACAAGAAAAACAATGATACATCTGAACTGCAAAAGCTTGATTTAAAAAAAACTTAGAATATTTAACACATTTTAAAAGCTATAACTGACACCTGAACACTGCAAAACTTAAACCGCAACTGCAGAAGCATCAGAAGAGAAAAAACTATACAAACTGTACAGTGAAATATACAAGATAGACTGAACTAGGTTTGAAGTAAATGAGTCTCCCTCGCTCTCTCTTTGTCATTCCTGCAATGGGTCATGTGACTGGCTCTGCATCAACACCCTCCCCACATTGGCAGTAGTAGGACGCCCCTCCCCTACCCCTCTCCACTGCAGGGATACGAGGGCTGTCTTTTCCCTCACTCACCCACACCCTCCCTTCTTCTCTCTCTCTCTCTCCTCTAACCAACCCCTCACACCTTCACGTCCCTCAAGAACCACTGAAGCTGTGTAAAAAAATTCAGCCTCATTAAAAATTGATGTGCAGCACTAAGGCCAGAGAGGCTGTGCTGTTTTGTGCGTGTGTGTATGTGTGTTGTATACAGGCTTCCGGTGGACGCGCTGCACCCAAGCCAGTTCTCAAGGATTACTGAACAGGAGTGTAGGTCTCTGACCTCACCACAATTCAACTCCATCATAAGTCTTTGACTCACTAGGAAACAATTCAATGACTCAAGAAATGTCCGGTTTCTCTCATTTTGATTTGACTCAACAAAAACAGTACACTCACTACACAACTGTCACTGGAGGATGGACTGTTGATGTCAGGGGTTTAGATCTCAGACCTCAACAATACAACTAGGATTTCTTTGGCAACTTTGGCAATTTCGTTTTTAAACGTACAAATAAACAAATGCCATTTAAATACAAATGTCATGTAGTTATTTGCCACTGAAACAGGCAAGTTTCAGTATTTTTGAAAATTACACTTTTAGGAGGTTTTTTTTTACATTTTTACTATAATTTTCTTGTGGCCACTTGAATATTATTATTAATGCTGGGCAACGATTAAAATTTTTAATCACGATTAATCGCATGATTTTCTGCGATTAATTGCGATTAATCGCATTGTTATATGCAAAATTCAATTATGAATTCAAAAGATGTGTATTGCGCACTTTTATTTTAAAAGTACTGCTATATGAACAAAATGTGCGATAACATTTGGTTTGCAAATACTTTAAAGAAATAAGGTGCTTTTTAACAGCAGTATTCCCTTTAACACAGTTACACAGTTGCAGTTAAAATATTTATTGTAAATCTCAACTTAAACATTAATGTAATCAAATCAAATATAAAACCAAAGTTATTTGTCACTGCCAGGGCATTCACGTTTTATCTAGTTTGTTATAGAAAAACAAGTTCCCCTCAGAGTCCAGAGCCACAATCATAACATAATAACAGGCCCCTTCTGAGCAACAGCAAGTTAACATTTATAAGTCTGTTTTCTTTTTTTCTGAACAGGTACCAGCGGAAACATTTTTCTTTTATCAGGGAGCAGCAGAAACAGTCTATGTTCAGTAGCAAGTGTCCCTGTTAGAGTGAGGTGAAGTGGTTGAGCACAAAAAAAAGTGCTCTCATTGGTTGAGACACTCAATGATGACGCCCATCCCAAGCTAGTACTGATCAACATCCCACCCCTCCTGTGACCCACGGTTTGTCTGTGTGTATATTCAGAGCCAGTGAGCAACGAACTTTCAAAATAATAGTAATAAAAATAACTGTGTTAATGCGCAATAAAATAATTGTTGGCATTAAGTAAATAATGTGTTAACACAATAACGCATTAACTTGCCCAGCCTTAATTATTATATACTTAAACATAATAATAATAATAATAATTTATTATTATTATTATTATTATTATTATTATTATTATTATTATTATTATTTTGTATTGCTTTGATTATGCTATTTTTACTCTCCTTTCAGCATAAGTCTGGTCTATGTTTGCACAAGCCTAATAAAGCAAATTATGTGGATGCATGTCCAGTGGGGAGGGAGGGCCTGACAGGTTAGGTGGAAAGAGAGATTGGAGAGAAGGAGAAAAGAGAAGTGGAGAGGAGGATTCTTGGAGGGCACGTCTGCGCATGGCTCCTCTGGGGATTAACTGGAGTACAGTACAGAGACAGATGGTGCGATTCTGTCCGATTCAGCAGGGGCTGGAGCATGCTCAGCCAACTGCAATGTTGATTTGGGCTTATCTGACCACATACCAATTGACAGAAAATAAAAAAACATGACAAAATGATTTTAGGGTCATGTCTGAATGCAGTGAATGGTTTATTTTCTCTATTCTTCATAAAATGAAAGCAGGGGGCTGTGGCACACAGGAAGTGTGTCAGTGCAGGTTACAGACCGCTTACTGTCGAGGTCAGAACATTCTGCATCAATCATTTACCAATCAGCTCACCACCGACCAGCTCAACATCTCTGCTATATCTTTATCAACACTGCTCTCTTGCTCACTTGCCCTTTTCTCTTAAACCACCAAGTCTTGTATATATCCATGTATACTTTTGTTTTAATAGCTACTTTCTGCTTAGCCTGTCACACACAGAAATGCTGATGTGAATTTTTATCGTTTAAGATTTACCTTAAAAAAGGTGCGACAAAGTTGCATACAGTTATTCTGACATGCTTCAACATACTACAGGAAGAATAGGAGGCGATTAGGCTTCTGCTGTTTCACTGGACCATAAAGAGAAAAACCTGCCTGTCATACAGACAAAACTTTAAACGACCTTGGTGGCAGAATGTCCAAATTTGCTGTTTCAGCAAAACAAACCCTGCGTCTCTGAACATTTAAACTCCAAAATCTTAAATTAACAATAAAGATTTTATTCGAGCAAGACATTTAGTTAGTATCATTTTCTACAAACTGAAAGTTCATACGGATGTTAATGTTATTAATGTTGATTCTTAACAATCCAATTAGACTCCCTCAGAAACATTCATGCTTTATACTTAAATCTTTACTCACAGTACCACTGTAAAACATTCAAACTGTTAGCAGTTATTTAATCACCAATCGACTCCTTTAGCAACAGCCACTACGCAATGCTTAGGTGCACCACAGTTAGCATGGCACTAATAGCTGTGCCAATCCATTGCAGAAAGGCCTAACTGCATCAAACACTGCTGCGTGACCATCTTGATGTAAACAAAATGAAGACATCCACATAATGGATGGAATATCCCATCTTAAATATGACAATAAGGCTAAGCTGTCCAGTTGATGCTGTAGGTTTTATGATGTTGCCTTACTGTCTCAGCATCCATGTCGCACTTCTGCCACCAGTAGTTCAATGTTCCTCCTACAAGGGAATGTGCCAGTGCCTGAATTCATATTTAAGAGAGGAGGAGGAGGAGGAGGAGGAGGTGGTTCACTCGTTGAAAAATGAATAGGAATTTTCATAACGCGCACAACAGTGGTCCTTTAAGGCTGTGGCCTGAGCCTTGAATATACCCCTCTCACTCTAGCACACAACTGTTGGCTGATGTCATGCTTCTTCAGGCTGTCCGGCTGCTGGCCCTTTCACTGACCTCCAGCACGACAGGCCGGCAGCTGAAAGCAACAGGACCTGAATTAAAGGTCCAGCCGCGATCTAGGGTCAGCTTTCACACTTTGACTTATTTTAGTGGCTGCAACTGGATCCTGAGGAGCTACTGATCCACAAGGAACACTCAGTCATGGATATTTGGCATAGGCGATGCTCCAAAATGATCTTTTGATAAACTATGTAACAACATGCTTTTAGCTGTCTGACAGGTTTAGACCAACTACAGAAAGCTTGTAAACAATAAATGCATAGCAACAGCATAAACTACATAGTAGCAAATAGCTTATTGGATGACAGCCCATTATGACATCATTGTGATCTTAGTTTATTGTTACAAATGTGTGTTCGTAAACCTCTGAAAAACAAAATATTGTGTAACATGAAAAAATCTTTGAGTGCTGTGATCAGAGATGGCGATCGAGTATTGGGATGACATTAGCAGCAAATGCTGAATTGGATACGGAAAAAAAAAATTTATTCCAGTCCAGCAAGAAATCTAGCCTGAAACGGCACATACACATCCATTGTTAGCAGTGTGTTTTGTCCTGTGGTGTAGTAGTGTGTTACAGTACTTTAAGCATGATAAAAAAAATATTAGCCAACATTCAATAACTGTATCATAAAAGTAAAGTACTATCAAGCTATCTCTAATGCAATGCTATACTTGTGGTCACCCTTGATGGATACAGTGTATGAATAAAAAACAGACAACAAAGAGAGGGCAACAGACAGGTGAATAAATCATCTGAGGCCACCTTGAACTCAAGTAACCTCCAGTGCTCAGTCATCGCCCCTCATTTGCATTCAGATTGCTCAAGGACGCTGACAGAGGGAGCGGAGGTCGTCCGGCTGGCAGATAATGCAGCAAAAGGAAAAAATCTCGAGTTCTTGCGGTTTGTGTCTGCAGCAGAAGCTTATCAGTACCATTAGCAGCATCTGACAATCACTTCACTCCTCACTCTCACTCCTCTAGAGTCACAGTAAAAAATGTGGACTAGCTCCTTAGCAGCAGCGCGCCACTAAAAGTGATAAAAACAAAGATGTACACAAACACCCATACTCAACCTGATAGCAATCTGCCTTGGAGCGCTCTCTGACTGCAGTGGTGACGAGTGATACCAGTAGAAGACACAACACGAACACAACTGGAGATCACGATCTTGCAGTAAAGACAACCTGAGCGGCAGGTCGCCCAGTGGTCCACCAGTGTCATGAATGCAAATTTGACTAAAACATACATAAGCCTGCCAACAAAACTGCATTGTTGTAGCAAACCAAGCTAAAGTAGTTAGCCTAGTTATAGTAACACTACATCTCATTTCTTAATTTCATCCTTGGCTACATGTTAATTTATTGTTTGCCCCACTGAGAAAGTGTAATATACATACCTGATCTTTAATTTGAGCAAAAATACCACTTTACAGTAAACTGTTGGCCTGTATATTTTCTCTTTAAGTTTCCGAAAAGCAACATTACTGAACCACCTGGAGCCCAGCTGGAGGTAAAGGCTACATGTGCCTTTGGGAAAGTTTCCAGGCTGTTTGACCTGGCTGCTGACCCAAAATCAAGCTAGACACAGTTACATTAGAGGAACAAAAGACTTCTACTATTATTAGAGACGTGCAGGAAGTAAATCCAGAGTCAGCAACAGGCTCTGTGCACATAAAAAGAACACCCTCAGTCGTCTGAGTGCAGGAGCCTTTGTGAAAGCAGCTCTAGATGCATGCATTTAGGAGAGTCAGCTCTGGCCTGTTCGCGCATGCATGAGGGATAAAGCCTTGTACTGCTTCCAAGCTCAGGCAGGCGTTATATAATGCAGTCAGCCGCCCAGAGAGCGGGGGCTGCCTGACTGCCCACTGGACCCACAACAGAGGGTGTGGACGAGGAGCTGGAGCTGGAGCTGGAGCTAACCGGCCTGGCCATGAGAGTGTCCAGCCTTCGGCCATTTTACAGAGCCGGCTGGACTGTGGAAATGCCCGAAAAAGGCAAATCAGAAGAGGGCTAAATTCCTGCATTAATAAATAAGGGTTAGCATAGGTTCAGCAAACTGAGCAGCGTGGAATGAGCAAAATCGTCACAATTATTAGACTACGCTTTATTACTACACAGAAAAAAATCAGCAGTGACTGGAAAGTAATTTGCATGATGATAATGCAAATAAGTAGCAAAAATAACACCCAAGGGGATATTAGAGATGGACAATATTTATTGCTACTGTTATGAATTATGTGACATGACAGTGTAAATAGTTTAATACAGTTGCATATCAATACAGATATCAAGTTCTAGTGTCTCTCTTTTAGTGCCTTTCATGGAAAAAGCTGTTAAAGTGGGAGGGGTTTGTGGAAACCCACACTCATGACTGGACTTTTCTCACTGAATAGCTCATAGACAGGGGTTGTGATTTTGGTGATGTAAGAATGTATAAAAGTTCTATGTGATGCCAAAATAACATGTTCAGCACATAATTAGAGCTTTGTACAATCAGGCCATTGACAATCACTGACAATCGAAACAAATCTTGGTGTTGGAATCTATGATACTGGAGGTCAAAATGTGTGCCCTGAGCCACTTAAAGATCACATGAAAAGAACACAATTATGTTTAACAGGATTTAGTGCAATGCAGTGCGTGAAATATTTATTCACCGTTTTCTATTCACGGTTTTTCACAATATTTGTGAAATATAATGTGACACTAGTGGAATGTTCTTTTTGTCCACTCCAACTTATACATATCATACCTGTCTTCATATACTGTCATATACTGTCTTCTCAGATTACTCAATTAGTCAACAAAATAACTCAATTGATTCCTCAATTTCTGACAGAATCTGTATTAATGAGAAGATAATTGTTGTTCTAGAGCCAGCAACAGTAGTGCCAGACTATTCTAGAGATGCAAACGGCTTTGGGAATAAGTGGCTGAACACAACAGGAAAATATTACACCTGTAACAAAGCTGAAACACATTTCATTTGAAGCTAGTGCAACAAATGTGCACAAAACCCACAAATCTGGACTCCTGGAGTACACAGAAAGACTGCCTAAGGGCATTTCATCTGCAAAAAAGAAGCTAATGCATCCAACCCGCCAGCAGAAATCCTAATTTCTTTTTTTCAGTTAAATTAACTGGGGACACATGCGAAATGGGAGAGAGGCAGTGTTCTGGTGAGTCTGATCTCAAAAACACAACAAAATGTGCAGGCACTATGAAATGTAAGATCTGGTTGCTATGCAACTAACAGCACACATGCCGTTCTGTTACTCACAGACATGCACTCTCACGCTCTTTTCTTCTCTCGCTCGCTCACTTCTTTTCCTTCTCACGGAAGGGCAATATTACCAAGACGGTGCTGTTTGTCTATGCCAGTACTGGGGTCAGAGGTCGACACTGATTTGAACCGTTAAGCAGTCCTGACAGATAACAATGAAGTTCACAACAGATAAAATCTAAATAAAGAGAAATCTTTATATCTGGAATTCTGATTTCTATCTACTTAGAGCTGCGTACAATTCCCACTGGAGCACTTTTAGAAGAAGAAATAGAAAGAAAATGAACTTTAATAATGTAAGCTTAAAAATCACCTCATAACATGAGTGATATTGCTGCATATTGTACTACTGACTTATCAGTACCACTCAGCGCTCCTCCAGGAGAGGTCTGTACAATCAGGATGCAGAATTTGAAGAACTGAAGTTAATGATGCCACTCACACTCTGTCACTCACGAACACGCACACGCAGATACAACAAAATGTGCAGAAAATGTATGAAAAATGTATGAAATGTAACATCTGGTTGCAAATGAAACTAAATGTGCATGTGCTGCTCTGCCTCTATACAATTTGTTAATGTACTGTTTATTTTTGTCTTATGATTACTGAAGAAAGAACAGCTGCTGTGAATACAGTAGCTAATGGGGATCCAAATAAAGAAAAGAGACCTAACAAGTAAGGCCAGCTTGCACACCACCAATTAGCATCACGGGAATAGAAGTCTGAAATGATGACACACTTGCCTCAAATTGTATCATGTAATCTTATGGGGTTTCTGACACTGTATTATTTACTGTCATTTATAAATATAAGCAAAAGTACAGACAAAATGAATTCTCCAAGAAGGTTGCTTTTATTGTTTTCACCCACGTGACATAGCTGATAAAGATCAAGCCTCAGTGTAAAATGTCATTACAACCAACACATAAAGGCTTATAATAGAGAGAGTCTTCTGCTCATTAAATAAAGTAGATTGCGAGGAACCGGTAGAATGAATCTGCCTGTTTACGCCCACACCTTAGCAATTAAATATGACCTTACAGCAAGTAGCAGAGCCCCTGCTTATAACAGTGTGCCCAGATTTTACTGTTAATTTCATTTTAAGTGTGAGCTCAGTCTCATTACTATGTTCTGATGTCATCCTCAGCCTTATTACATCCTAAAGCTTATTTTAGTACTTACATGAAAAACAATGCAAACTGGCTGGGGGGAAAAAAAAAAAAAAAAAAAAAAAATCACAGAGGTGAGGGATGGAAGCCTGGTACTGTTTAATTGGTTAATATATATTTAAAAAAAAAAAAAAAAACCTTGTATAAAAAAAAAATACACACACACACAATGATTACAGCTGGTTATGACTCAGAAAGACTCAAAAGATTAATATTACTCTGACAAAATAAAGTCAATGTTTGTTTTTTGATCATAAAACAAATCACAAGGAATTTACGTTAAGCTCTAGACAGAGCCTGCAAGGCCTTCAGGTACATCTTTTATTAAGACAAATGAAAACAACTAGGCTGGTGTCTGATCAAGCAACGTGACCACAACAGGCTTAAAGCATCTGCTGCATGAAAAAGTCAGCGCGTGCAGAAAGACACCAAAGGCTGCTGTAATCAAAGGTGGCCCTTTTTGTAGTTTTAATGTGTAATAATGTGTAGTTTTTAGTGTAATATCTGTCCTCTGATGAAGAAATATGTCCAAATTAGGCTTCAGTGCCACGTATGAACAGCCTTGTCAGAACTCAGCAACTCCGGCTTCCCGCCGCAAGAAATAAGAGGTTCAGCGGGGTGTTTGCGCTGTGTGCTGGCAACCTCTGCTCTTATGGGATTATTTTTCCTCAGCACACACAGACACGCACATCACAAAGAAGAAATGCGGATTCTTGAATTTCTCATCTCACACAGATGGGAACGAAAACAAATAAACAAATAACAAAATGCATTTGAAAGCATATTCAGTGGTGTGTGTGTGTGTGTGTGTGTGTGTGTGTGTGTGTGTGTGTGTACAATCCAGAGACTGGGGTGATTATTATTCCCTTGCTTGAGTACCCGGGCTGCATAATATATAGATCATTAACAATCATTGTAATACCGACCTTTGCAATACTGACAGCGGACAAGGGCGTGATATGCAAAGCCTCTAAGAAATTACTTTTTTTTTTTTTTTGCTGACAGTATTCAGCTCAAGTACAATATACACACTCATCCTTACCAACCCAGTATTCAGATACATGCAAGAATACCAGCAAATACAAAAGAAGACAACCATTTACCCTCAGGGCCTGTTTCCTGGACAGGGACTAAGACTAGCCCTGGACTTCACAGCATTGTGAATGAAGATCAAAAAGGAAAATGATACCAAGTCTGAATGTTTAAAATCTTGAAATTAAGACTTAAGAATCCATGGGAGCATGATTCAGGGAAAAAAAACAGAACAGGGGTCATCATTTCTAACATGCAATCAGACAACTTATTTTCCTATTAGCCAATCCGTTCAACAATTTTTCTACATAAGTAATGTGAGTTGGGCAAGTGTTAAGTATAACGTGCTGAATGCTCCATGTAAATGTCTGTGCATGTGTTGGGCCTACCCACCAGCCTAGGTGTTTCATATCAGAGCATCCACTTATTCCAAAAACTGCATGTTTTGTGCTTAAAAAAACAAAACAAAACATTACTGTCTTTGATTTCAGCTAAATATTATACTGCTGAATAATTTTCCTTAGTGAAAAAACAATGCAGGCCAATCTTTAGTCACATCACGGATTCACTGCTGTATTTATAGAATACGACAAGGCACTTTGCAATCACAGTGTGCAACAATATAATCACAATGTGGCGTTTTGTCCAAACTGTGCTGCTCTAGTGTGTGCTGCTGCTGCTGCTGGAGGAAAATCTGCCCGTCACTAAAGGCAGCAGGACTACCCTGACTGGCTGGGCTCGGGACGCCGCAGTCCAATCATGGAGGACCCAGACACCACTAACACACACACACACACACTTCTCGCTTTCCCAGCATGGCTGAATCTGCCTTTCAAATCACTGGAGCAGAGAGAGAGAGAGAGAGAGAGAGAGAGAGAGAGAGAGAGAGAGAGAGAGAGAGAGAGAGAGAGAGAGAGAG
>JBBPCZ010104556.1:0-10865 GCA_037974445.1 Brycinus macrolepidotus
GTGTGCGTGTGTGTGCGTGTGTGTGCGTGTGTGTGCGTGTGTGTGCGTGTGTGTGCGCGTGTGTGCGCGTGTGTGCGCGTGTGTGCGTGTGTGTGCGTGTGTGCGTGTGTGCGTGTGTGCGTGTGGGTTGAGGATCGATTGTGCAGAGCAGTGCTTTTCTGCACTAGAAGGCTATCAGACCACCAGTGAGTCACTGTGGGCTTGTGGTTGTCCACAGCAGAGACACAGATGGGCCAGTAAGAGTGGCTATAAAGAGACACACGAACTGGAGTGGATTTTCCAGCCAAGCTTGAATACAGTACTTTAAATAAGAATACTGTAACTGGAGTGGGTGGAGAGGTGGGAGAATCTGGCAGGCTGCGGAGTGACATCGACAGAGAAAAAAAAGTGGAATATTCCTATTCAGTCTTGAACAATAATGTGACTGAAAAACGGTTAAGAGTAAATTAACTGGAATATCCTACAACGGGTTAATGAGCCTATATACATACACACACACACACACACACACACACACACACACACACACACAGGGTACTGATGAGATCAGATTTGTGTGATCAGCACTATTGTAAAAGCCCATCTATTTATTTATATATTTTTAATTTTTTGGCCGTTTTGTCAAAACAGAGGTCAGTGATATCCACCAGGTGTCTGCAGGCCGCCCATCTCCAATCCGACTCCTTTCTTAACGCTCACTTTTCATGATCCAATCAAATCATGACGGCAAAAAAGTCCCAGCCACAAATATTTCTGACCAAAATATCACTTAGAAATACGTCATGTTAAGAAAATGCAATTTGATGAGTTCTTCTCTGATTGGCTGCCCTGTAATGTGCTGCACTCAAAAAGCAGTCCATGCTGAAACATTCCTTCTAACTTCAGCAGGAAAGGGCAGGGGTGCACAGCTTTTGGCTGAACAGATGGATGTGCAATGTGTAAACTTAGCATTAGCTTGTTTTTAACACTAACATTTTAACACAAAGTTTAAAATGGACCTAATTGACAAGGTTTTCCATTATATCAGTCCTTCAATAATTACATTAAAGTGACCTCAAATCAAAAGTGCCTTACTCAGGCTCTTAAGGAACAACAGAAAATTTTTCTTCTCCAGCAGTGGCTCAGCAAGAGTCAAATAACAGAAAAGAAGGGAACACGACTGCCGCTGATTTTCTGCCATCATAATGCCATATTCTTAAATAAAATGACTTCAGTTAGCTCATGGTTTAAGGCCGATGATGGAGAAGACCTCATCTCTAATTACGTAGTTTCTAGAGTGTAAACAGCCAGAGCTTTTTTGTGGATTTATAGTGAGTGGTTAGAGTTTTTCTCAACTGTTTCCAATCTAAAACATGTAACTAATGCAGTAGAACCTTCAACCAACTTTTCACAAACACTGGTCCTTTGGTGACTCTGGTTGACTGCACCGCTGTTGATCATGTCTCCGGGTGCATTTTAGAAAGACTGGGTGGGTAAGAAGAGCTTTTTTTTAGAAGACTGAACAACACTACAGGTTAAATATCATCCAAATTTAAATAAAAATGTTATGCCTTGAGAGTCAAAGATGACCACATTAAGAAAATATATTTAAAAAAAAAGATGTTTTAAATAAATTATAAAGACATTTTACAAAGTACTGTACAGCAATATTTCTGTTGTCCAGTTTGTGTTTACATTTTCAAAACAACGTCCAACCTAGAGTGAGTTAGACTGAAGCTAAAGAGGGCGGCAGTTCACCGAGAGGGCCGTAGCCATGTGTGCTTTTAGCAAAAGAGGAAGAACAGCTATGGCTGAAAGCTCAAAAAGAAGTCTGGAATCATTTTCTCCAAACTAAGGATAAAGTAGATCACAAAACATATGAACTCTGAAGCACACAGGCTCCATCCAGATGGCAGATAGACAGATAGATAGATAGATAGAAGACAGACAGACAGAATTTGCAGCTCATTCAGTAGTGAGAGTATAATGTAATGTATTACAGGCAGTGGTGAGGCTATGTATCCTACCCACCCATTTGAAAAAAAGTTCAATGATCATCATGATATTGCGTTTTCATGACATTTTTATTTTGCTACAGGATTACTTTCAAAATGATTATCCTATAAATAAACACCCTTCAGACAAACACAGCCCTAATGGATTGCACATCAATGCAAACATTTGACTCAGAGAAGCGAAATAACCAAACTTCCCCACCTTTTAACATCTCGGCAGTGAATAAGCCCACAGACTGACTGCACCCACTAAAAACACAGCTCACTAAAAGCAACATCTGAAAGCGCAATGGCCTGTCAGTAAGAGCTGCTGTTCCAGTCCGCTTTTAATATAAAAGGGCTCACATGAATAATTGAGCACGCTAAGACGAGTGATAGGAGAAAGCCCGAGGGAGAGTAACCATTAGACCAGACGAGGCCTGCATCAATACAGTCTGCTGCCTTTGGGCTTCACTCCTGAAATGGGCCTGAAGCCCTGAAGGACATTAGCGCTGCCCAGTATGGACAACAATTAAATGTGAAGTAAATGTACGAGTGCTAGAGGTGAAGTTTTGATGTGACAGGATTACAGACTGGGCTGCACTATTTTGACCACAGTTTACATTTGATGGATCACATGAAGGCGTTGATTCATCAGCACACCCTCAGAAACACTCTAACATCTGTTGCCATGATAGACTGTGGCCTTCTCATTAAAATACAACTTTTAAACAGCAACTTTAAAGCAATACTTTCAGCGTTTTCAACTGACTACTCTGGACAGAGCTGGTGGGAGATCTGTGGAGAAATCAATGAGCAGCAAACTAACAAAAGCGACAGCACTGTACGAAGTTTCAAAACCTCTTCTGTAATCATCTATGAGCTGTATGAATGAGAGCAAGAGTGAGAGGTTACAGTCTCGAAGGAGTTGGAACCAGTGCTTCAAGAAATGATCACTCAAAAAGTTGACTATTCATGCCAATCAAATGACAAGTATTCAGTCTATTGGTCCCAATGTGGCCTGTGAATTTTAAGATCAATAGATGCTTTATTTTCAGATGGTAACGTCAAGCTTCTGTGAAAAGCTGAGTCAGACTTGATTTGCTGTATGTGATCATCTTTATACTTCTTTTTAACTTTCACAACATTCTCACATGAATACCAGCCTCATCATTACCCACAATATTTAAACCACTGACAGGTGAAGTGAATTCCATTGATTATCTTGATTATTGATTATTCCAGTGGCATCTGTCAAGGGTTGGGATATATTAGACAGTGAATGAACAATCAGTTCTTGAAGTTGATGTGTTGGAAGCAGGAAAAATGGATATCTGAGTGACCCTGATGAGGGTCAAACTGTGATGGTTAGATGACTGGGCGAGAACATCTCCAAAATGGCAGGTCTTAAGGGGTGTCAGAGTGGCCGTAATGACCCGTGTCCTCCACCAAAAGTCCTACAATGGTCACATGAACATGAGAACTGGACCATGAAGCAATGGAAGAAGGTGGCCTGGTCTGACCAATCACGTTTTCTTTTACACCAATTGGAGAGAGACAAAGTACAGCCCTTCATGGCAACAGAGTTCCCTAATAGTAGTGGCCTCTTTCAGCTGGACAATGCATCCTGCAGCACTGCAAATATTCAAGAACGGTTTGAGGAACATAAAAAAGAGCCTCCAAATTCCCCCATTATTCTAATCATTTAACAGTCCCAATCATTTAAATAATGTGATAATAAAATTATATTTAGAACAGTAGCCCAAAGATTCTTGCAGTGGTTGGGAAAACACAGAAGCAGCACATGATCAAAAAAAAAATGACATCAGTTTAACAAAACAAGCTGGCCTTCAATGTTGAACACTAAGACACTGTTGATGCCAAAGCGTGGTTTATAACACATTCATCACTTCTCCACATCGAACCACTGAACCATGGATCCATGGTTTAGTAAAGAGTTTATTTTCTAAAAATTCGCTCCAGCCACTGCGTCCTTTGGGAACTCATCTTATAGAACACCTCCTGCCACCTTGAGTGAGATCAATACTAGTCACTGTGAGTATGAAGAACAGGGATTCTTCTGATCAAAATACACGGAACACAATAAAAACACAAGAGTTACTGTGAGCGTGTCCTGCCTTCAAAGCCAATATTTTCTCCTCTACTTGACAGTGGAAAGGCTCCTAAATGCTGCACCTTTAAGCAGCAGAACTGGGATTTCCCAAGCATACAATAAAGCAGCTGAAACCTCTTTAGTCATAGTTTGGTTTATCTGTGAAAGATTAATACCATATATGAATCTTTGTCCCTTTTAACTAATTAAAATCTGCCCCCAGAGTAGTGTATGTGTGTGTGTATGTGTGCATGCTTGTCCTTGTTGGTCCTAGTACCACTGATGTGGAATTGGAAGCTTTTTGTGTGCTCCTGTGTTTCCTATTACTGTATAAAACAGGCTGCATGCTGTCCTTATTGTTGGATGCACCTCAGTTTTTGAGTGAGTATGCACACATTCATATTGCTTTGGAAACGTTTACTATTGATTTGTTTCATCAGAGTGAACAATAAAAGGTCACTGAAGTGCAAAGTACATCCTGTGAATTTGTTTTTCACTCAGAGGTTGGAAAATGATGACTGAAGGAGAGGACAGAACATGGGCAGGAGCAGACCCCTCCACCATACCTGTCTGAACAGAGATAGGACTGACGAACGTGAGTAGAAGAAAAGATGGTGGAGAAGGGCTTTGAAACAGAAGGTAGACATGAAAAATTGTTAGGCATGTCTCATCCATCCATCCATCCATCCATTATCTGAACTGCTTATCCTAACCAGGGTGGTGGGCGTGCTGGAGCCTATCCCAGTGGTCCTTGGCCGAAAAGAGGAGAAAAACCCCGGACATGTCACCAGTCCATTTCATGGCAGACACACACCAACACACACACACACACACACAGTCACAACTAGGGGCAATACAGCATCTCTAATCCACCTGATGCGCATGTCTTTGGACTGGGATGAAACCAGAGCTCCCGGCAGAAACCTACACAGACATGGAAGAACATGCAAACTCCATGCAGAAAGGACCCTCGCCCATCCTGGCTGGGAATCAGACCCTCCCAAATCCAGTTATTTTATAATTCCATTAAATGCAACAAACTGAACTGAGACAAATAAACAGTTTTGTAGAAAAGTCATAGGCACCTGCAAAAATATATATTTTTTCCACATTATTATTACTAAATATACTAATTAAAACTAAAAAGAATAAATACAAATAACATTATACAGTAAGTAGTGATTTTATGTACAGTATATCAGTGTGTTCCCTGTGGAAGCCCAACATTACTTGGTTTGACTCAATCAGTCCTTCATTAAATTAAATCAGGAGCTGCTGATGGAGTTTCACTAATCCAAACAACGGCTGGAGGAACCGAGGAGAAATCTGGAACCGAACCTGTGTTCTCCTCACCAGCTCACAAAATATCAACTACTTTTTTTACAAACAAAACAAATCTTAACACTTTTTACTGCTTTCTTGTTTGTTTGAATTTATTCTAATGTTAACTTTGCTAGCAGAAATAAACATTTTGCAGAGGTGCCAATGACTTTTTGACAATTCTGTTTCTTTTACAGTAGTGGGAATGTAGACCGCCTATTGCACAATCTATTGTGACCACCAGTATACTTAAAAAAAAGACATTTAAAAGCAAACAAGACGTCTTTTTAAGTCAGAAGGTTTATGGTTGTACAATATGGTTCGCTATGGTTGCTAAATAGTGTTCAATCAGTTTCCTGAGACCTCCTCCTGAACGAGATGGGCCCAAACATCACACCGACATCACTGGGATCACTGAACGAAGGCTGAATCGTTCATCTGCAGTCCCTTAATTCCATGTTCAATAGTGGCTGGATTTTGTTCTTTCATTCGAGCCACCATCAGTACAACACCCTATTAAAATGGTCTACATTTAAAGGTAAGGGTAATCAAGGTAATGCTTTTTTATTTTCTATGTATTCTTTTATTTCTTTTGTCATTTTATTTTTTTACTTCCTAGTATTTCTGTGCTTGATATCTTTATTCTAATCCTGCGAAACACACTGAATGACTTTTCTGTATGATAATGGACTGTATAAATAAACTAGACTTGACTTGACTTGACTAGTGGACCTCAAAGCACAATCTGCATGTATTTCAGATGTTAGTCAGGCTTCTCATCCAAAAATAGAAACATGTATTACCTGTATTTTGGCTTGAGAACGCTTGAGGTGGCTGTGCACATCTAAACTTGTGCAACAGCTATTGATAGAATGTTTTTTCCTTTTGGGACAGTTTCTTTTTTGGACATCGTAAAGACAGCACAATGTTGGTAAGAAGGTTTGGTCGATGTGTTCTGACCTTAAGTTTACTGCTTTGGCATTTGAATGGATAGTCATTACAGGTTTTTATTATACACCCTATAAATAAAGGACTGTGCTCAAGGGCATTTCGCCACAAGGCCTTAGTGGAAAAAACTGTAGAACTGTAGTAGGAGAGGAGCGAAGTCTGAAGATCTGGGCTGGAGGTCTGGTCAATCAACAGAACCGACAGGCAGATGGGGGTGGCAGTGGGGTGCCATAACTTATTCACAGGACATGAATGGTAGGAAGATGGAAGGAACGAGATCTGAACTCTTTCTTCTTCTTGCCCTGGCACTGAAGGGTTAAAACATTGGAAGATGGTTCTATTTCCAGCACTGCTTGCCTGTCTCCTTCATGAATGATCTCAAAATATGACTGCAGGTATCAAGTGCTTCAAATCCAGCCTTGTTTTTACTAGTCTTCAAACAGAGGGACTCACTCGTAGGGAAAGTGACTTCTAAAGCCAAGCAATGCTGGAAATAAAACCACCTTCCAATGTTTTAACCCTTCAGTGCCAAAACGTATTCACACGACATGACTGATAGGGAGATTGGAACTCTTTCCACTTCTTGCCCTGGCACTGAAGGGTTAAAACACTGGAAGATGGTTCTATTTCCAGCAATGCTTGGCTGTAGAAGTCGCTTTCATTATGAGTGAGGCCTAGAAAGTCCCTCCGTTTGAAGCCTTAATGGGTTTGTGGTAGTAAAAGCCAGGCTGGACTGAAGCAATTGACACATGCAGTCATATTTCAGAGTCCTTCATTCGCAGTGAAGAGACCAATTCAATCATACATTCTTGTCCACCCCTGTGTTATTCCAGGACAAATTTGTTCTGAACAGCGGTCGGCTGTAATTGGAAAAGTGGTTAAAGACGCAAGACTTAAATGCTTAGCTGTAACTAAGCTTATTACGTTTTCTAGCCTAATTCTGCAGAAAGGGCATGAAGGTATTATGAGCTCAACATATCAACACACGAGAGCCGTGGGAAAGTGTGTGGGGTGTGACATCAGCACGAACCAGCCTACATGACACAGGTGTGTGTATGAGGGCCGCCGAGACCTTTTACATGACCTTCCCATTCCCACTGGAGGTAAACAAATCCTGATTTATTCAAATTCATTAATACTGAGTCCCATAATCCATAAACTTCACACTAGGAGAGGACTGAACTATTCCTGACATTATCTAAAATTTCTCATTATGAGACTGCTCTAAGAAAATCATATTTTATAAAACACGAGAATATGAGAATACAATTTCAACCAATTTTTATACATTTTAGTTAGCTTGAAGTCAATATTAGCAATAACATGCACGACAGTTGCAGATAAACGCTTCTCTAATGCAGATATAATGATTCTAATATAGCTAAGCCTGTCCAACTTCTCAAGCTTTTATACTTCACACTTTTTCAGATTTTACTTCATAATTTCTTTTCTTTTCTGTTACTTTACAATTTCTTTTCTTATACACTCTATAAATGAAGAAAACACAAATCAATAAAATAAACTAATACATTTTTGGTGTGTCCAGACTGAGGAATCGAGCTGTAGAGGAGTTTTAATTGGCTGGTTATAGTTATAATAAAATGAAAACCATGTTTCAAAACCAAATTCATGTTTCAAAAGAGACAATTCCAGGCAGATCACTTGATAAAAATCTTAGAAATAGATCACTTCATTGTGGAGGTGGGAGAAAAAAATCCAATAGTGTAGAATTGCAATATTTGCAATAAAAGTTATTTTTTAATTTTTAAAATGTATTTAATATAGTTTTATTTTGATACACACATCTGATAACAGGGCTTCTGAAGTCCACAATGTGGCGCAAGACAAGTTCTTCTCTTGCATCACAGCGAAAATTGGAAAAGAAGTCAAGAATCGTGTCAATATAATAATAATAATAATTAATAATTAATAATTAATAATAATAATAATAATAATAATAATAATAATAATAATGTGTTGTCGATTATGTGGCAATTCCCATTTCCCTTACGGTGTATCATTTAAATAGAATTTATCTTACATGCACTCATATACATAGTGTATGATAATGCAATATATTATTATCTTCTTGTTGTTGTCAAAATGACATAATTGAGTACTAAATCCTGCTTTATTCAGGTTATTGTGCATAAAATAACATTTAACACTGAATATTAATATTTAAAAAGTTTCCAAACTTTTGAACGCTACTGCATATAACACTGTATATCAGTAATAACATTTAATGATCTTATCAAATCATTTGATTTCCTTCATAATTACTTCATAATAATACTCCAAATAAGTAAAAAATACCTAGAAATCGGTTAAATATTCTTGTCATACTCTTTGCAATCTCATTAAGATAAATAACAGCCTATTAAGATTATTAAGATAATGAAGCTTGCTGGAAATATGTTTTCAGATCTAAACAAGTTAAAGCACCCAGTTAACTGGTACATGTCTATTCAATGCAGCCTGTAACCTGACCCTCATCTCCTTTGTCTTCCGCTTTGTCCACACAAGTGGTATCAGTGGATCAGACGTACCTTCTCATGCTTCAGGAGAGCATCCCAGCATCATTAAACATCCATAATGTCCTTCCATCCACCAGACAAAGGCATCCTCAGTGAGTTCACACAGAGAGTCTCTGGGACTTCAGCTCTAGCATCGCCTTGCATTAAGGTCTGCAAGTGTGGAAGGATGCTGGAGCTCTGTGTGTTTAGACTCTGCTCCCTCCTTCCTGACCGACGCCACTAAAACCCTCCACCCCCAACCAGAAAGCGGTGAAATCCAACCCTCCCTGGCCTGCCCCCCGGTGGGACGCTCTGCAGTGAGCTCGCCCCCTGTCCCTCCCTGGAAGACTTCAGACATATTCCCTCATTCTGCTCTGCTCCAGAAGCCCAGCTCAACCAGATTAGCACAGCCCAAACAGATTAGCACAGTGGAATCTGTTTTATATACGACGCGTGCGCCTGTCGCACCGGGCTGCTGCTCACACACACACACACACACACACACACACACACACACACAGACACACACACTACATTTCTGAGACGTGACAGGACTGAGACATGAGGATAGAATGTGTGCCGGTACCGGTCTGCCATTGCTGCAGGGAAACACACACACACACACACACATACACACACATACACACACATACACATACATACACATACATACACATACACATACACATACACATACACATACACACACACATACACACACACACACACACACACACACACACTAACACACAGATAGAATCACTGCTGGTGGTGACGCTGAGAAGGCAGAAAAAAATAGCTAGTGCTCAAATTTCACCTTTACAAAGTCACAATCTGCTGGTGGTGCTTGTTTTCCAGCCAAATTTGCACAAAAGGTCAGAAAGAAGAAGGTGTAGTCCACCTAAATTTACTCTCAAAATATAAACAGTGTAAATGTACCCTCAATGGTCCAACATGGTCCTTAAGGTCTAATGATGTACCTTAAATGAGTCTTAAAGTCCTTTTACCGTGGCAAAGGAGTACAAAAATCAAATATAAAGGAGTCAAAGGAGTGTGTACCAAGTCAATACAACATAAAAAAAAACACGCCATATGAAAGAGGGATCAGTTCTGTTCCCTGACTAAAATCCTGAAGACGATCCCTTGAGGGACCACCCCAGCGACAGTGTCTGTACCCTGAAAAGTGTAAACATGGGAGTTTATTTTCATATTTTCCAATATGAATACAGCAGGGCCAGATTTATAGTTGTGCCACCCATTAGGCCTGACACAATTATTACATAATCATTGGATTGATTATGTAATGGATAAAAACAGTGCTCATTGTCCATGCAGGCTTATAAGACTTTGGGCGATATATCATCATTACACAATAAAAAAAAATAGTATTTACACCCTATAAATGACCTCTTGTTACAGTAATACCATGGACAATGCCTTTTCTGTTACCTAGTTTTTAAGAATTTGTTTGAAAAAAATATGTAAATCTTTTAAACCCTCCCATATATGCCTCACAAGGAAAGGGAGTTCGCAGTGTTTGTTTATTTAATGTTTCTTAATTACTTAATTACAAAAATACATGAGTATTTTTTGTTTATTTGATAATTATTAAAAACAGCTTCAGGGGGCAGTGGTGAGTAATGTTTGTTTATTTGATGTTTGTTATAAACACCTTTAGAGGCTGGAGGTGAGTAAAGACTTTTTTTTTTATGTTTGTTAACACCTTTAGAGGCTGGATGTGAGTAGTGCTTGTTTATTTGATGTTTGTTAATAATGGCGTTAGAGGCTGGATGTGAGTAGTGCTTGTTTATTTGATGTTTGTTAATAATGGCGTTAGAGGCTGGATGTGAGTAGTGCTTGTTTATTTGATGTTTGTTAATAATGGCGTTAGAGGCTGGATGTGAGTAATGCTTGTTTCTTTGATGTTTGTTAATAATGGCGTTAGAGGCTGGATGTGAGTAATGCTTGTTTATTTGATGTTTGTTAATAATGGCG
>JBBPCZ010104587.1:0-10865 GCA_037974445.1 Brycinus macrolepidotus
GCCTTCCAAGAAGAGTGGAAGCTGTTATAGCTGCAAAGGGGGACCAACTCCATATTAAAGTCTATGTATTTGAATGCGATGTCTTTAAAGTCCCTGTTGGTGTAATGGTCAAGCGTCCCAATACTTTGTCTATATAGTGTACATCTGTGCTGCATGTGTGTCTCAAAAAGAGATAAAATGGTGATGAAATCGTAAAAACAGAAGGCAATTCTTATCCAAACTTATTTGATAAGTGGCAAAGTTGATTCCTAAAAAAAGTTTCAGTTGGGTTTACAAGGTTATAGACAATCCTGAAATCATATTTTAAGGACTGGCAACCCATCCAGGGTGTTTCTCTTTCACCCTATGACTGCTGGGATAGGCCCCAGCATCCTACGTGACCCTGGTTAGGATTAGCAGCTCGAATCCTGAATGATTTTGATTGGCCACCACCCAGCAATAAGAGAGAATCAAATTTGCTCATCTTAAATACGAAGAAAATCAAATTTCCTCATCTCCAAATGTAGCCTAAATGGGTTCTCCCCATCTGATTGGGTAAGCTTGTGATCAATAGCCAGCATACCAGAACTACACGCCTGCGTGGAACAAAAAAACTGATTTCAAATTAACATTTCTGTTCCCGAACAGTTACGGATGATTACCTGTTTGTTCCTATCAAAATACCATTCATTTCCCATTTTTGTTATAGTTCCTCAAACCAATTTGGAGCCCTGGACGGAGCTATAAAGAGAGCTTAAAAAAAGCTCATGAAACTTCGAGTAGATTAATTTACAGTCTCCTGCTGGGAACATGAAATGAGTCGGTCGGTCCAAATGTTTTCTCTCAACAAGCTGTCTCCAGAGGTCCTGATGTGTTATTGAAGTCAATAGTTCTGATATGTCTATTTGAAGTACAACATACTATTTTGTTATTTGGATTTAATGATCTGGGAAGAAACTATGTATGTATTTAGTATCAACATGCTTTAGAATTCAGTGTTTTTGTACCCTCAAAAAAATGAAATCACTCTGTTGTTGGTTTTAATCGTTTCATTCTGTAGTTGAAATACATGTAACTCAGTGAAACTGGGTCAGCTGTATTGTTTCAGTGAAATATAGTGAGCGTTGTCAGATTTACTTCATAGTTTGGTGGATGCAACCCTGGAGTCACCTTTTTTGACTATTTGGGCTTTTATTCTCACCCTGTTCTTCTTGTCTGTCCTCCTGGCCTACCTTCATTTGTGTGTGCGTCGTTTATACTCCTTGGTTTATATCCTGTCCTTGCTGTGGTTGGATGTTCGAGCAAGTCACCATGAAGCCTGTCGCTGAGTGTGATCTCCAACAGTTACTACAGTAACAGCTAAATAATGCAAATCTAGCTTTAATTTCTTAATTTGTCTTGCTTCTTCTGCTCTCATTAGTTGAACATGAACCACATTCATTTAAGAGTTGACATTAAGATCAATCAATCCAATTAGTTACAATTTACTCAGATCATTCAGTGCCTCGGTAATTTGATATGATTTATTGAGTACATACTACTCAAACACGTAGCTTACAAGCTGCACAGCTGCGTGGAACCACTTGACGTAACATTTTTAAATAAAGACAGCATTTCATGTATTTTAATGCTTAAAGTACTTTTTTTTTCTCAAATGAACCCAGAACATGTTTTGGTCAGTAGACTCTTTAGAGTCCTCTGTTGGAGAATATGACTTTAGAAATAAAAGTTAATTGCCTTGTATGTATTTATTTATCATATATCTGACTAAAGGCTTGATTACAAGTAGTAGTCTGTAAACTAATCTCATGCTCTCATGATGACCCTGAAAAAATATTTTAAGAACACCTTAAACGATGGACATTAACCAAGGTGTGTCCTTGTAAGCTTCTTTATAACATGCTGTTCAGAACAATACGATGTTAGCTGTCAGCCAAAAAATGTGATTTCCATAATCAGGTGATATTCCTCGGCAAAACTGTCATAAAACATGACTCTAAAATAGACCCATCTGAAATGACACCAGTCCTGGTCTAAAAGGAAATTAGCCATGTGTTACGGGTGATCTGAGAACAGTAATGTGGTTTATATCATACTACAGAACATTGATGCCCAGCACTGGCCCTGGTAAACTCCAACCCCAACACACTCAGTCCAATGGTAAGACGTCAGGCACTGAAGAGAATCAGAAGATAGTAAAGTGGCCCCTTATAGTCACGCGTGAACACACCACAGCACACAGTGTGAACAATGTGAAATTCTTTCACCAGGTGAAGCAGGGGGCTGCCACCAACGAGGGAGCAGTGTGTGGGGATGGTACCTTGCTCAAGGGTACCGCAGTGATGACACTAGCAGTGCTGGGATTTGAACCCACAACCCTCTGATTGCAGGGGCAACGCTCTAACCACTAGGCCACTAGCTGCCCTGAAAATTGTTCTCTGCATTTAACTTATTCACCAAGTGAAGCAGTGGGCAGCCAGATGCACAGCGCCTGGGGAGCAGTGTGGGGATGGTACCTCGCTCAAGGGTACTTCAGTGGTGCCACTAACAGTCCTGGGATTCGAACTCACGGCCTTCTGATTGCAGGGGCAACTCCCTAACCACTAGGCCACAAGCTGGTTTGAATCCATGGTGCAAATACATTTTTGGTGGGGCAGCTGGTGGCCTTGTGTTCAGGGAATTGCCCCTGTGATAAGAAGGTCGTGGGTTTGAATCCTAGGACTGCCAGTGGCAGCAAGATATCCTCCATGGGCCCTGTGTTCCTGGCTGCCCACTGCTTCACTTAGCAAAAGGGTTAAATACAGAGAAAGAATTTCACATTGTTCACACTGTGTGCTGGAGTGTATTCACACGTGACTGTAAGGGCCACTTTACTTTCTTAGAAACTTCTGAATATTAGAGCTAGGTGTGTTGAAGGTAAATTCTCCAGGGTGGTAGACCACCAGAGTTGGGCATGACTGCTATAGAACTTAATTACAAACTACTCCAGTAGACTAAATGTTCAATATACTTAACAATCTAGAGCATTAACATTACATATAGAAAAATGAGTAGAGCTACTTTATTTTTAGAGCAGCTTTAGTTGAGAGCGCTTTCCTACAAATTCTGAACTGGAGTAATATAGATACTTGACCTCTTTTCAGTGAGAGCAGTCTATGGTTCTATGAGGTAAAAACCATTTCCTGTGCTTCAGAACATCTTACTGAGGCAGAATAATATATGGACCTGATCACTGGCGTAACTATGAAAGGTGAGAAACCCTCAAAAAGACTTAATGATTTCTGGAAGCTAATGTCAGTAATTTGTAGCTAATGTCAGTCATTTGTAGCTCATTTTTATTTTGTAGAATAATAATGTTTGCTGTATTTGCACTCTGCACATATTGCAGTAATTGTCTTATTTCATTGTTTTGATTGAAAAACAGCAGGGATCAAAGTTGTCCAATTTATGCGTCATCTCTTTCTAGCACATTTAATTCGTACTTCTGCCTTCTGTATATTTCAGCACTTCAGTATTGGTATATCAGTATCATGCTGATGTCCCTGCTCCTCTTTGGGGGCACAAAAGAATGCCCAATTATACTCTTATACGCTTGAATATCTCAGCCGACATAAAAAAAAAAAAATACTACTTACGATTGGTGCAGGTTCCTTTGCATCATATCCGGACAGAAGACTTAGGACAAAGATATTAACAGCCAGGTGTTAGAAATTCAGCCTTTGTGTAGGAAGGCAAACTCCAGTCTTTTCTCTGAGTTTTTTCCTCTCCTACAATTTCATAATTATACCACCAAACAGTTATTCATTGAAGGCATTGCCTGTCCTTTGGTAAATCTTACCAGTTGCTCCAGCACCTCAGGAGAGTTTGATTAAACGAGCTGAACGCTCACATGATCAACCCTTGAGGTATGCTGTACACCAAAAAAGACCTGAGGGGATCACTAGCCTGCCATCATGGTCAAGTCGTGCCTCTCCTCCTGTTTGAAAAACATGGTTCTGTGATTCTGCATTACAAATCCAGCAACTGTTGACAAAGCTCTGATCAAATGGCATTAAGCATTGTCATTTTGACTGTATTCTAACCCAGGTGGCATTGGAGGGCACCAGGGGGCCAATCATATTTCAAGTGCCGCCCTAGGTGACTGCCTAGTTTGCCTACATGGACGTGCCAGCCCTGGTTTTAGAGAGTCACACCTAGGTGTAAAGAGTAGTCAGATTACTTCTTTTCATTAAAAAGGACAGTAATCCGAGGAAGTAGGATTAGTAATCCCAGGAAAGTAAAGGAAAGTAGGAAAATTGGAAAGTAATCCTAGTACATTTTGATAGAAGTAACCGGTCATTTGTAATGGGTTACTTGAAAAAAAAAAAATTCCACAGCATTGCTATTCGGTTATGTTTTGTATCGTGGTGTACAAATTGTTTTGTACAGTTGATGGAGTGTAGTGGGTAGCACTGCTGACCTCATCGCAACAGAATGGGATTTAACTTGCAGTTAAACAACACTGGCCGCACCAAAACACCAAATCTACTCACTTGACAGAGTTGACGAGGAGAGTTGGCCAGACCTATTTAAAACTACCCTTCTAAAATCACTCAAATCAAAGACGTTGAGGCCTTATTGGAAATGTAGTGTCTGTATTGGGGATGCAGCTCAGTGGTAGAGCGCATGCTTCGCATGTTTGAGGTCCTGGGTTCAATCCCCAGCATATCTATGGGGCAGCTGGTGGCCTAGTGGTTAGGGAGTTCACCCTGCGATCAGAAGGTTGTGGGTTTGAATCCCTGGACTGCTAGTAATATCACTGAGGTATCCTTGAGCAAGGTACCGTCCCCACACGCTGCTCCCTGGGCGCCCCTCATTGGTGGCAGCCCAATGCTACACTTGGTGAATGGGTTAAATGCAGAGAAAGAATTTCATGCTGTGGTGACTATAAGGGGCCACTTTACTTTATTGAATCTGCATGTTCATGTTGTCATAACATGCAATTAAGACTAGAACAGGAACCTTTATAGCATACTTACTGAATTTTTCCTCATGACTATAGTGGGGCATGGCAGCATATCAGTGAGACTCATATGCCAGTAAATTGGCTGAAGCCTCTGGTCTGGAGGCCTTACAGTCTCTAGAGAATATCTGGTCTTGCAGACCAGTGTAGTTGATATTCTGAAGGCGATGCTGTTGGGAGTATGATGATAAATATTCCAGGCCTGCTTGTTCTAGCATTTTAGACAGAAATGAAAAGGTATGTGGCAGCCATGGAGGCAGAAGTGCTGTTGGGATGATGCTACTCAAAATGAGACAAGTCATCTGTGACTGAGCGAGGAGTGGATGGCGTCTGATGGCAGGCGTCGTATGAACATTCCTGATGCAGTCATAACAGCAGGCAGTTTGGAACATTATTGCAGTGTCCGCTGCTAGATGGTTGCGCAAGTGACCGAGATTCCAGTGAAATACACCATGTTTTTGACTTATTTCCCAAATGATGAGGCAGTGGTTTAAATATTATTAAGAACATCAATTATTTTGGAGCTTAAAATCAGATGCCAGAGGATTAGTGGGAGGCACTTTCAAGGACTGAAGCGTTTCAGCGTGTGTGTGTGTGTGTGAGAGAGAGAGAGAGAGAGAGAGAGAGAGAGAGAGAGAGAGAGAAAGAGAGAAAGAGAGAGAGAGAGAGAGAGAGAGAGAGAGAGAGAAAGAGAGAAAGAGAGCGAGCAGGACAACCAGAGTGATAAACAGCTTCACATTTTCTATTGATGGAGTCATACATTCCATTAAAGGACCGAAAGAAAGACACGCCAAATATCTTGCCATCTCAAGGCTGAACAGCATGAATAGAAGTAATCAGAAATCGTGGCGGAATTGCTGCACTGGATTTTGGAGTTTGTCATCGGCGAGAGTGGCACTGCGTATAACAGGGGCACAACACATAACTGTGCATTCTCCAGCTCGACACACTCTTAGAAATATTGTTGACACTGTCAGGATCTTACAGGGTCCCTGGAGTGGTACTTCAGTGGAGTCTTCAGTATCTTTATATAGGAAACATAGTTGTACCGTATTCCATTGCTGTTATGTTTTTTAAGTTGCATTGACCCCATACACCCTGTATACACAATGTACAAATACACTATATGGACAAAAGTACTGGGACGCCTGACCATTACACCAACAGAGACTTTAATGACATTGCATTCAAATACATAGACTTTAATATGGAGTTGGTCCCCTGTGGTAATTTGTGCTCAATACTTTTGTCCATATAGTGGATGTCTCTGTCTCCTATTAAAGTGAATGTAATGTAGCTTTAAAATATGACCCCTTTCTGCCGGCCTTCTAAAGGCCTTTCTGACAAGGTATTGGAAACTAACTCCACTGATAGTTTTACTGATATAATCAAATCAAAAATAGATTAAATTATAATTACAATTTAGTTTAATTAAAATATTTGTGGAATATGTGGAGAAATCTTAAAATTCAAGTTTGAACTTGCCTTTTTATGGCTGCTTTGAGGCGAAATATATGTTATTTGTACCTGGGGAGACTAGAACATACCAGGAAAGCATCATTTGTTCTGGTGGTTTAAAGTAAATTTGGGGTCAGTGTATAGAAACATACAGAGACTGGACATGTGTGTTCTGTACATCACACTATGTATACATAGTATGTATACAAGTTTATTCTAGTGTTAAATTATACTTGATTTTTAAGAGTTTATTGAAAAAAGGGTGGAAGGAAAATTCTTTTTTTTTCCCCCCGAATTGATACATAATTCAGTGATTGAGATAAAGTCATTGAGTAAATAGTCATTCAAAGTAGTTTGATGTGAAAAGTTTAATTGAATAGAAACTTGGCAACTTGTTTACAGTGGTGGTGACAAGAGCCAATGTCTACAACTCAAATATTTTATTAACTATCCGAAACCACCAGTGAACTACACGTCTTCTGAGATTTTATGTATAACGTTGATAGTAAAATAAAGGTAAATCTGAAAAAAGAAATTTTATTTGAGTACTATTGTGCGTTACAGTCCATGTACCTCTAAGCTATATGAATTATAGCTAAAAATCTTCTACAAATCTTTTAAAAACGGTATTAAAAAAAAGTCTCAGGCATCAGGCCATGTATTTGCAATGTAGTTTTTCATTGTCATTTAATGTAATACAGTACTTTTCTGTAATGAAGCTTTTAGAGGCCTTAAACTCCGCAGATGTCTGTTTCCATTCACCACTACTGTGAACTAATTCTGACTCAGTGAGCTTCAGGAAGGACTTTGGTGGAATTTCCCTTTTAGATGAAACAGATTTGCTATTCTGGGCTATGGAGATCTTTATCAGCTCACACACGGTATTAAAGTTACTTTAATGAACAAAAACATTTTCAGTTAAAAACAGAGTATTACATGCTTTGCTGCTTTGATGATAAAACACCACAAGAGTGTCTTGATTATTGGAGCATCAACTCCCATCACTTGGAATCAGAACTGGAGTTCATGCCAAAATCTCTGGAATCTAGCAGCCTTTCTGAAATTGTTTAAAGGAAGAATAATGAGGCATTGTGGGAAATATAGTGTTTGCATTGAATTTGCTTGGTCATGGTGCCATAACAAGTAATTATGGTTTAAACAGGACTTTACAACTTTATAACTTTAGAGCTTACTTACTGAGCCATGCCTGGGGGCCTGGTGGTTAGGGAGTTACCCCTGCGATCTGAAGGTTGTAGGTTTGAATCCCAGGGCTGCCAGTGGCACCACTGAGGTACCCTTGAGCAAGGTACCGTCTCCACACACTGCTCCCCGGGTGAATGCAGAGAAAGAATCACGTGGTGAATGGGTTAAATGCAGAGAAAGAATTTCACACTGTTGATACTGTGTGCTGTGCTGTGGTGTGTCCATGACTATAAGGGCCACTTTACCGTACTTTATAGTGGGGCACAGCAGTAAACTGGTTCTAGTGAAGCCCCTGGACTGGAGGCCTCAGAGAGATGAGAATATCTGACCTTGCAGACCAGTGTAGTTGGTATTCTGTGGGCGATGCTGTTGGGAGCATGACGATAAATATTCCAGCCCTGCTTCTTCTAGTATCATAGAAATGAAATGAAACACCATATGTATGTGGCAGACATGGTGGCAGAAGTGCTGTTGGCATGATAGCACTGGCTCTTCAGACGTCTGGTCCCATTTACCACTGCTGTAAATTAATTTACCACTGCTGTGACTCAGTCAGGTTCTCTAGAACGAAGCTTTTCACATCAGACCCCTCTGGTGGAATTCCCCCCTCTCAAATCTGCTAGATTTGCTTGTCTGGGGTTTGCAGATCTTTATCAGCTTGTACCCAGAATTACAGTTACTTTAATGAAAAAACACAATCAAACTTGGGATTTTATCAGTTAAAACCCTGAACATGTATAAATGTTGATACGTTTTTGATGCAGTGCCCATATTTTTTCAAGAAATTTGCAAGAACCATGCTGCAGTGTCAGAAATCTGACCAGCAGAGGGCAATGTAGTTTTGTAGGGCAATGAGTGATGAGTGTTGACTTCATCTTTTCCCAAAAGCAGGTTCAAGTGAGTCTCAAAATCACTTCTAAGGAGGGATGTTCATCTTTTCTCACCTATAGTTATGTATTCCTTGCTGTTCCAGCACAACCGAAGCAGAATGCCAAGCGCCTCGCTCTGGTGCGATGGGAGTTCGAATCAAATCAATATTTAGACCATCAGTGCCCTGATCCAGTCTTGGGGAATTTTATTATATTTTGTATGATAACATCTCTCATGTGCTTTATTTTGTCAGTTAACGCCTGACTGCAGTTATCTTCATATTTCTTAAGTGATGCTCTGCTTGTTGTCTATCCTGCAATCATTACAATATTAATTATAAACAGTTAGGTCCAGTTCTAAAATGTGTTTTGATGAGTCACAATCAAAGTTGTAAAATACTTGATATACACATTAGCTGATTTCAATATGAAGATGCTTGTTAAAACACAAGTGACTTAAAACCATTGCTATAATGTAGCCTGTTGTTTTATGTTGCCTGGCAGCCATAGCCTACTGTTAGACAAATTGTTTATTGCCGTTATTACTATTATCACTATTATTAGTAGTATTATTATACTACATTATTGATTAAATATTGTCTCATATTTGATCATTTATCATATAACAAGCCCCTCACTAAAACACTAAACACGCATATTTTGAAATGAAACAAATGATTTTTAAAATATAATGGCCCATGCTTCCAACACACCAACTTTAACTGACTGTTCACTTACTGCCTAATATCTCCCACCTACTGACAGGCGTGAATATAACGAGATAATCAATGTCATTCACTTCAACCCCCAATTACACGTCCCCCCACCCACCCCCACTGACACCAGCAACTGAGTCTATACGTTTCTCTACAAAGAACTATTTCAAACCAGCCTGGATGACTTTGTTTACAACTCAATTATTTAATTATTGCTGAAATAAAATAAAAAAAATCCCCTTTAAGGCTGAGGAGCCCAGCTATTGTAGGGCTTGGAGTGCTTGGAGTGTATTGCGAGTGTGGTGGCTTCACTGTTTATTCAAATGTGTAATTGAATCAAAACCTTGACATGGTTAAAGATCAACCAGCATTGTTTGGTGCCACTTTACAAGAAGACCACCTTTATAAAGGGTTTATAAATGATTTATAATCAGGTTGTTAATTAGGTTGTAGACCATTTATAAATCATTAATAAGCAGTTATAAACAAGTTATTACAGCTGTCATACATTGATGCAGGCTCACTATTTGGCAAGATCTTGCTTGTTGCTGAGCTTATCTTGTCTAGAATATTTTTTTTTAACATGCTACTACCATTAAAACACCAGATCTTGCCAAATAGTGAGCCTGCAATGTATGACCACTGTTATAACTTGTTTATAACTGCTTATTAAGGATTTATACACTGTCTACAACCGAATAAACAACCTGATTATAAATCATTTATAAAGCCTTTATGAGGATAGTCGTACTGTAAAGTGGTACCCATTATTTTGACCAAGCAAAAAATAGATCCCTACTGTTTGCAATTAATAATTTGTAAAAAATTAATTACATATACTGTTTAATACTTAGAGTTGAATTCTCTGTGTAAAGCTGCAATGCCACATCAGAGGCAGCGTAATCTGTTAAAACATCTGAAGCGAAGAGGCACAACTGCAGGGAAAATAAAATGCAAATGGTTCTATTATAACAACATTATCCTGGCAATCAGTGACATAATTCAAAACTATAGCAGCTTTCTCTAGCTCTGCATGACCAGCAATTTGGTGAACTTTACCAGGAAAAAGTAACAAGCAGTCACGGTAATGGCGACTGAAGCGACCTGGCTGAAAAGAAATGAAAAGGTAAAGGTTCATACATGTGATGCACTGGTTTAGAGGTTTATTTAGCGTGCTTAGAAGTTAGAAGAAATGTTCCAAAGTCTGCATGTGAACGTTTTAGCAAAGCTTAGGCGTGAGAAGCTGCAGCTTTTGGCCGCAGCTTGTCTCAGCAGATGTGGCTGCAGATGCAGATCAGCCGAAGGAGCGGATGCTGCATGCACACAGAGCTTGCAGCAATGGAAAACTTAAAGGGTGTGAAACCACACACAACAAACAGGAAATCACACTTCCGCTCAGCTCCTTGAGCTTCACATAGTCTGGAGTAAGACTGGGTGAAACCAATTGCTTATAATAGCATTTAGATATATATTTAAACAAACAAACAAATAAATATACACATTTGCTTGTGTTTTGTATTTTTTCCACAGAAAACTGATCAGGAATATATATATATATATTAGGGGTGGGAATTTAACGCGTTAATTGCGATTAATTAATTTGAAAAAAAAAAAAACGCGTTAAAAAAAATAACGCAT
>JBBPCZ010104597.1:0-10865 GCA_037974445.1 Brycinus macrolepidotus
CAGAATGAGGTGCTTGTGTAGGAATTTAACAGACACTGGCATGGAATGGTTGTCATGCTCATAGAGATGCTGATTTCGAAATAAATTGCAGTGGTCTCATATTTTTTTGGAGGAGCTGTATATATATATATATATATATATATATATATATATATACACATATATTTGACCAATAACACTACACTGCACTCTGGGCCTCTTGTCACTGGCAGCGGTTTCTTTTCTGCTTGCCGTCCTGGCCAAACAAACAGAGGCCATCATGTCCTGCTGCTGTCCTGTTTGCTTTCGTTTGTTTTCTTTTTTTCTCCTCTCTCTCTCTCTCTCTCTCTCTCTCTCTCTCTCTCTACTTTAAAGTCTGCATCTGTCAGCCACTGCTCCACCCCAGTGATGTTCTCTAGTGGCTGTAGAGGCTCTGCCCTCCCTGCCCTGACCATATGACCCCAAGCTCCAGCCAGACCAGCATTACATGTTCTTTCCCTCCCCTCAAGGCACAAACACAAGCCTATCATTGCTCCTGCTGGAGGACATGACTCAAGGGATCATGTTACATACACTGCCCATCATAAGTTTAGGGGCACCGTGCCCTCTTTTGAGTGTGTGTGATGTGGCGTTATTTCTACATTTGTACATGGTACATTTGTCAGTTTTTCCTTTGCTTTTGCATTTTTTACAAATATAAAGCAGTTTCCTCTGGGATCAGTAATGTTTTCTGATCCTGATTCAACATCTAAACAACATCTGTTTAAAATGTTAGGTTGCTGCAAACAAACAAAGCACACATGTGCAGTTGTTAAAGTGCCCATATCATGGAAAACTGATTTTTTTCTCTTTTTTTCATAGAAAGGAGTTTGATGGAATATATAAACATTGTTAAAGTTCCAAAATGTACAGTTCACTCCCAAATCTACACAGTCCATGTATGAAAACTAGCTATAAAGCAGGCCATTTTGAAGTTTTTTGTGATGTCACAAAAACTGTTTGCATATATAAGCATAAGCAGCCTATATGAACGTAGCCCTTCCTATTCAGTGTTTCAGCCTGATTTGCTTTTTAAAAAAAGCACAATTCAGGACAGCCAGTTGGAACAGACCTGATTTACATATACCAGTAACAAAAACAGACTGTTTTTGAAATTGGAAAAAGGTCATGTAAGAAAATTATGATGATATGTATTTTTGGAACATAAACCCACACAAAATGAAACAGAAGTAAAACATAGAACATGGGCCCTTTAATACAGCTTAATGAATCTTTAATAGTCAAGGATTAGCCAAAATGATTTGTCTTTTGTTGGATTGCAAGAATAACTTGTCTTATCAAAACACCCAGTAACACTCGTCTGAAGCTGTGATTGGCCACTGTGTCAAACACTGTGATTGGTTAGTGGCTAATTTGCATAATGAAGCTTTCTGTGCAGGGATCAATATCACAATAACAATTAACAGATGATGTATTGTGCAGCCCTAATACAAAACATAAAAAATAATCAATTCTACTTATCTATATACTGACAGTTATTGTTAGATCAATAAGTGACATCAGCTCTTATTATTCTTATTATTATTATTAGCAGTAGTAGTAACAGGAATAGATGTTGCTTTTAAGAAGGAATAACCGAGCATAAACTAAGAAAGAAATGAGCTTTGCTTGTTTGTTTTGCACATTCTGAGCCTCCTTGCTTAGACAGCTGGTGGCCTGTGAAAGTGACCCTGTTTAGTGTGAAAACCCTCACATTGTTCTGAGGAAATGTATGCTGAGCAGCTCTCCCTTCTGTCAGAACGAGTTTCTCTGTTAGTGCCTCAGTGGTTTATTGTTTACTCAGAGCAGTTTTATGGACTTGCTGTTATTGCCTCATAATACGAGCAAGATTTCACAAAGACATTCAGTACAGAGCCATTTGCAGCCCCCCAAATCAAAGGATTATTTTGTCTTGGCTCGAAAGTCAGTGGACACACACACACACACGCACAACTCTTTTAAATTAGGTTGGTGTCTTTGGGACAGTCGAGCTGTCATTTGGTGGGTGCTCACACAGAGAATGGGGGCTTCTCATAGTGGCTGAATCATTGGCTTGTGATAGCCAAGGTCATCGCAGAGGCTCATTGGGAAAGGGCAAACTAAATCCCACCGTCCCTCTGGGGGGTTATAATTAAACAACGGAGGCTATGGTGGGGGTTCACGCATGATCAGCTGATTTAGGGGGGCAGGGCCGGAGTGCTGCCTTTGGTACTTTAGTGTGTTGCGTTTGATAGATGCCCCCTTCATAAGTGCCTTTGCAGCTGTGTGTCTTTTCCATTGGTGCCTTATTGTGCCCCTTTTGAAGGATGCTAGCAACTCTCCCTTGACAGACAGCTTACACTGCCAGTGAGGGAAAGGTGACAAAGACTTCTGCCTGTTTTAGCCTAGGGGGCTTTATTGAGTGGTGACCTTGGGACACAGTAATGAAGAACAGAATGAAATAAAGGCAGGAGATCCTTTCCTTTGAGAGACCGGGCAGCTTCTGATAGAAGCACCGTGCTGCTTTATGCATTGATCCAGTGATTTAGATCCGTCATGGCAAGCCTCGCGGTGCTCTTTCGCTTCCTGTATGTGGGCTTCATGAGAGACAGACGCCTCACGCAGCAGTGCCCGACTCCGGAGAGAGGTAGGCGAAATAGAGCCATTTATCAACACGTCAATGTGAGCAACAGGCTGCCACCAAAACATCTGTAATGAGGCCTTGGCCCATCTACTCTTTAATCTTATTTGTGAAGAAAGAGATGGCCTTGTAGGATAAGCACTGATAGTAGCCTGATTGGGAGCAGCGGACTGTATCGTTGGCAATGTTTTGAGCCCCCTGGTTACTTTCCTTTCGCAGCTTTTTTGAATAGTTATCAAGTTGTTGCAAATGCTGGCAGATCACAAGGCTTTAAACTCATTAAAGTTTAGCCGCCGCCTTGCACAGGTTATGAGAAAATAATGACGGATTTTCTTGCTTGGACCTGTTAGAAGGCTTTAGCCCAATTTAATCTCCCCGTAGAGTGCAAATTCTGTTCCAATCTTCCGAAACAAGTAGTCTAATAAGGGATATTAGGTACTCATTTAATCAAGGTTGGTGATACTGTTGTTGGTACTTTGCACGCACTGATAGATGCTCAAGAGGGATCAAGACCAAGGGCGGGAGTCCCAGCGTGGCGTTGGGAGGCGTTTACAAATCATTCAGCCTTTTTCCACAGCATGTTGATAGAATTGCTAGGTGGTTTTAGCATCCTGAGAGTAAGTTGGTCAACAGACCTTAAGCCTAGTAAACATTAAGAGTCATTGTTAATGTGATGACATGGAGTCATGAGTTGAGCCCATCCATGTTTTGAGTGGGCGATACGACAGTGCATCACATGTCATGTATTCATATAAGGTGGACTGAATAGGAATGTGTTTTTAGTCCCAGAAAGGAAGAAAGGATCCAGGGTTATTCAGAAATGTGCTATAGCCCAGACCGAGTCACGCCCCTGCTGTACACAACACCAGAAACCAGCAGTTTTCCCTAAAAATGGCTTTGGCAAGAGAACAAAGGTTCCTAGAATTGGTGGACAAACTGCACCAAAAGCTATTCTAACAGAAATCCGCAGCTTCTTGTTTCTTTTGCTGTGGAGTCGCACATCACTGGCACTGCGCTGCCACACACACTCGCATGTGTCCACACATACATTCTCGCTCTAGTAAATCTGTCTTGCAGTAGAGGGGGTACACTAAGTTACTGACTTAGGAATGTGGTACCGCCTTTCTAAGTAGCCCTGGCCATCCGAGCCGTGCCGTTTCTTCCCCTCAGTGTCCGTTTTACCTTTTGTGTTGCGACTCCACTATTGGGTAGCAGCAGATGTGAGCTGTGTGTAGTAAATGCACTTGAAGCATGGGCACGGTTGTGGATATGCACAGTTGGCAGTTTGCTCAGGCTGGAATGAGGCTCATCCGACTCTCAGGTACTGTGACCTCCTGCAGTTCATCTGTAATGTTCCTTGAAGTGTGGTAGCAAATGGGACATTGTAGAGAGGACGTTTTGTTGGATGCTTGTTCGTTTCAGCACTGAAGAAAAGAATGGATTTCCTGAAGGAATTCTTACTGCAGATCCCACGTTGAGATGTTGAAATGAGCTGTAAGAAGAGGAATGTTGTAGGCAGCTACAGGATTAGCTGATTGTTTTATTATTTCCATTAGACTCCTGACAGTTGCCATTATGTCAGGTTTCTTCTCGTCTGCTAATTGCTCCATTGCATCATGTTCTCTAGGCTGCAGGTAACAGTTTCATTTGTCTTCTAGAAGTAGGGATGCACCACATTTTTTTCAGTTTGCCAGAAAAAAATTAACAAAATGTGACATGAGTTACATAACACAAAATACTGATACCATGCAGGTAGGTGCGGATTTTATAATGGCTTGAAACTGTGTTGAGGCCTGGCTCTGCATGTTGATCAGCCTGTTTCCTAGTCCCACGGGTGGTGCACCACTGGACCCTGTCTGGCTCATGGTCAGGGAGCCAATTTGTCACAAGGATGGCACTGCAGCAGAATGAAATCATGTATTTTGGGGGTGGGGTGGGGCGGGGCTGTCGCTTCTGCACCACCCGTATCATTTCCAGGGGACACACAAGAGCGTAACCCCATGTTGACCTGCCGGCCAAGCTGATCCATAGGGAGACATCAGAGCTGTGTCTTGGCCTCCGCCATGCTGTAAAACAACAAGCAATCAGGGCTTGTGAACAAGACCCATAAAAGAGCGGCATGGGAATGGAGCGGTAAAGGCTGCCAGCGGAGAGGCCGGGGTGAGGGGGAGTAACACAGGCGAGAAATGGAGGGACAGGGCTGGGGAGCCGTAACTCATGCTAGGTGCTGGCTGCATTCAGAGGCGCTGATGTGTGAGAGAAACGAGCTGGCATGAGCTCACACACCACTCTCAGGCACCTCTGGCTGCAGTGGGGGGGGGGGGGGAACTGGCTATCCTGAGTGCTAATTGAGGTGAAATTAAAAGTTGTTGCAAGATTATTTCATTGGCTTCCAACATGGGTTTATTTAACTTAACGTCAGATCACCAGGTGTTCTTTTTTTCTGTTTTTAATTGTTTTCGTCCTTGCTGTCCTACCTGCATCAAATGGGTCACTGGTTTAAGATTCAGACAGATTGTAGTTTATTGGTCTGTTTGAATTCAGGTAAGTAGTTTGTGCAATGTTAAAAGATTCAGATGGTTCCTTTTCTTGTCATACAGGCAAAAATTGGGCTCGAGCAACTTGACTTGATGATTTCAAACCTAAAATCAGCATAATATTTCAGGTAACGGGACCTTCATGCGGCTGCAAACGCAAACCACAGAAAAGAGAGGAAGAACTCTGTTTTCAAAAGACTGAAACAGATGAACATTACCATTAATTACAGGTCCAAGCTCACTATATAGACAACCATCTCTTTCTTGCTTTGCCACAGAAATATGAGCTTTAGAACTCCATGTAAATGCCACCAGCCATTCAAATCTGGCAGAATTTTGGATTGAAATTTTGTTCTTCCAGTCGTGCCCTTAGCATTGCACCAGAATTCAGTGATGTCTCAGATATGGTGCGATGTCCCATTTCCCTGCTTTGTATTATTTTTAATTGAACTGATCTAGGACCAGCTGTCTCCACTCAGATTCCCCATTACCCATTAACACACAGCCATCAAAACTGGCCCAGGGATGTTTGCTATTCACCCACACCCCCCTTCCAAGTAGATTGATGTGGGCTGACAGAATGAGATGAGCAGTGGCCTGGTAGCTCAGAGATCTGGCCGAGGCTCTGGCCTGCTTATCCAGAGTCCCCAAAGCTGAGAAAATGGCACATCGTTACCTCTGAGGCTGCACTATATTTAGACTGGAGCCAAAAAAAGGAAATGTAGCCTAGCACTGGCCAATACACACGCACATACGCACAGCCAAAGTTTCCATCCCAACATGATTGGAGTGGGGGCCAGGGCGGGAGCGAGAGCATGTGGCCAGACACCCACGTTTCCTGCCTGCCTTGCCAAGCAAAACAGCACTGTAATAAGACCTCCCCCAGAATCACTGTTCAGCACCACCGACCTCAACCACTAGCTAGGTGTTTTCATTACGATTATGAAATGAAGTCAGCGTCTACGTTTGAGTGAACAAAATAAGTGAAAGTATCCTAGGTTTTAAAAAAGCAGTGGATTTATCGCAAGTATAGAACAGAATAGGGTGCTGTGGATTGTTGGAGGTTTGCAGTATAAATCATGGCTTTTATTTTGGAGAGAATAAGTAAACAACAACGTGTTAATGTTCTGATTTTAAAGGAAATCGGTCTACGCTTCTTTTTGTGATCATTTTTTAAATACAATTATCTGGTATTTCCAAAAGAGTGCTTGTTCATTGCTAAAATAACTCTTATTGTTGCTGGTGGCCTGGTGGTTAGGAGTTGCCCCCTGTGATCATAAAGTCGTGGGTTCGAATCGCAGGGCTGCTAGTGGCACAACTGATGTACCCTTTAGCAAGGTACCATCCCCCACACTGCTCCCCGGGCGCTGTGTTCCTGGCTGCCCGCTGCTTCACTTGGTGAATGGGTTAAAATTTCACACAGTTCACGCTGTGTGCTGTGCTGTGTTTTTTGAGTTTGAGTTGGTGTTTTGATTTATTTTATCAAGTTATTTAGCCCATCATTTTTATCTTGAAAGCAGCACTGATATAGAAACACACATTGCTCTCAGTCATAGTTTGTGTACTGTTGCATTGCCCTACCTTGTTGAATGTCTTACTGCAGCATGTAATTATAGGTAGCTCCCTACAAAGATATAAGTAGGACATGTTTGAGCTCAGTCGTGCATCTACGAGTTCAAGGCTTAAAATGTTGCTAGAGTGGGTAAAATTAACTTCACCCCTGTGCCAGACTTGTCTGCCTGAGAGCAACCATGATGGCATCAGTGCTGGTACCAACCTCACCCCCCCCCCTGTTCACCTCAGCAAACCGTTTTTTGCTGTTTTAGTGTTGGCCTGACCAGAGCCTTGTACCACTCAGATAGGTGCTGATATACTTACAAATATCACTTATGTCCTTATAGATGACATCCATAGATGACACATCAGACATGTCTTTCCTCCATGGTCACCCAGGCCTTGCTGCGTATTTGCACTGTAAATTTTTCATCACTGGATAATTTAAAGTGCTCCCATGTTTTCTTAAGCACCTGCAGTCTTCTAGCTTAAATGGCCAGTGCAAAATGTGAACAGAGTCATGGTGCCCCTAATACTATAACTACACTGAGAGGCTTCTGTAAGCAGATTTGTTTGGACCCAAGCCTGGTCCCATGTTTTGGCCCAAAAAGACTGATAATATACTGAACTATATGTGGATGAAAACCTCTCAGGATTCTCACTTTCACTGATCAGGCCTGGGATGTTAATATGGGAGGAAGAACTGCAGATGCCCAGTGGCTAGAGGCGCTAGTCATAAAGTGTTTCTGGCTGCAATTGAGTGAGCTGGTTGTTATGCTCAAGAGTGCAGTGTGATGTTCCTGTCCCTCCACATTATTGGACCCCTGCCACGAAGCACCAGCCTTGCCTCGTTTGTGGAGCCGTGCGTTTTGCTGGCGAAACGAAGACATTAGCTCATGCTGAACTGCAGATAGTGATCTGTACTTAACCATAGCATTGAGTTTTTGCCAGCTCCTTATCACTGCACTAGATTTTTCATTAATGGTTCTTCAAATGACCTATTTATAAATATGAGGTCAGGACGTTAATGCTCTGTTGTTGTAAAACACAGTAGTCGTTCAGGAAGAAACCTGCCACCGCCTAGCCTTGTCTGATCTTGCCTTGATTGCAGTGGCCTTCAGGGTTTCCGAACACCTTGAAAGTGTTAGGTGTACCGAGGCTGTCACTCAGGGCTGTGTTGTCTGGAAATTGAGACTACCAGCCTGTAGACAGACTTGGCAAAACATCCACTTTTTTTCCAGATGATAGGACATTCTGCTCAAATAAATATTCTTTTTATGAAAGACCAGGCTTCTGCACCTCGCTTCACACAGTGGCATTTGAGCACCTACTCAAAGTGCTTAACCCTAACAATTTACCTTGGCACCCTGCACTGGCAGCTTTATTCACAAAGTGTTGAAATGTGAATTGCTTTGACTTTATCGTTGTGTATGGATTTTGACTGGGGATGACGAGCTGCCATGTAGCCCTGTGTTCAGGTTGCCAGAAAGTTAATGCTTCTGAAAATCAGATTGAAAATCCTCTAGTCTTGTTGGTCATACGTGTTCACTCAGATGCTGTAGGTCACACTGAACTGCCAGAAGAAACAAGGCACATTTTTGTTCACCAAGATGCAATGTTAGTGTACCCCCAAAGGTACAACATGGTGCTTAAGGTCCAATTGTAAAACTTAAATGACTTTTAAATGTGTACTACATTCACTTTCCCTATATTTATGTATTTTGTTATATGTTAAGTTTTTTAATTAGTAGGGGTAGCAAACATTATATGAATACTCTATTTGTTAATTGGTTGATTGGCTGATTCTCTTGTAAGTATTCCAAAAACTTTTTTTCCCAAACCTTTCCTGCAGCCTTTGAATTTAGAAGGGCAGAGAGACATGAAACTATGCATGTGATGGCACTTTTAAAAACAAAAAAAGCTGCATGTAAAATTTATAATAAAAAATGAGAGTGAGGTCACATGAGGACAACACTAACACTGTGAGCTCAGATCTGTTTGTTGGGTGCATTCTAGCAGATGAGAACACTGCTGCCGTCGCTAATTAAAATCCTGATAGCGATCAATAAAATGATTCTAATTTGTTAGCTACAGACTTAGGGACTTAGTGGCTCACGAAACAAGAGGCTACAATTGTTGCTTATATAGCAACATACAGCATGTGCTCAGCTGACTATTAATACATTGTTTCCACCTACTGGATATATTCAGAACTGCACTTCTGAAGGATTTGAGGGTGAGGATTCCAGTACTCAGCTGGAATTACCAATGAATATTCAAAGTCCGTAAAATACTATCTGGGCCAACCCTGCTACATAGAAGACCAAAATAAAAAGCCTGAAGTCAGGACAGGCTTTGGACTCTGCACTTGTGTTTCCTCAGTAAAAGTACTCCAGTGAAGGGTACCACCCCAGTGACAGTTTGATACATTTTCCAAAAGCAATATTGTTTGAGATTCATTTGAACTTGGCCATTTATGACTTCACTTTGAGATGAGGCATGTTCGTTTATCATGATGTAATGCTTTGAGTTTTATTTGCGGTGCATAGTCAGTTGCAGCGTTCTTGTGTGTTGGCGGTCCATATAGTAAAGAGAGCGCGTGTATTGCTGCGTATGTGCCCATGTCGTCTTAAACTTCTTCTTGCCGTTCTTGCAGGGTAAAGGTCAGACAGTTTTCTGTTGATGTTGCTGTCGGTGGTCCGTGACTCAGGTTTTACGTAACGGAGCCTAGTGTGCAGACTCTGTACAGAGAACAGGGCAGTGCAATGGTGTGGCTTGTGTGTTCCGGAGCCCTCCACTGCAGACTGCACAGCAACATGACATGCCGGGGGTCTTTTGACAGAGATTGAAGGAAATAAGATATGAGCCCATATATATATATATATATATATATATATATAGGATGAGTACAGATGAGGTCAAAACAGTATGAGAGTACCATGAGCACTGAGATGAGGTCAGTCTCTCTATCCCTCACCCCTTCCCCCACTCTTTCACTCACTCACACACACACACACACACACACACACACGTTTAGAACCACACACTGCCGGAGGCTCTCTTGTACCACTATTCCGCATGCAGCCCACCCTTTTGACTGAGCCCTCTGCAGTAACTGATAGTTTTCCCTGAAGCCAGGCAGCACTGGGCAGTTTAGGCCTGACATAATGCATTATAATGGGCAGTCAGACCTGGCTACTGCTGACTCTCTCACAAAGCTAATGGAATCAATAGTGGGTGGAGGGGCCAGGGCTGCTTGCATTGAAAACATGCCCTCCCCCCAGGACTCTGATTAACATCAGTAATACACGGCCAGGAGGTTTGCCACATTACTGACGGACCCTCCCTCAACTACTTTGAAGGTTATTTTGTGGAACATAAAGGCATGAAGTTTGTTTCAGTGGCAGTGTTGTAGGAGTGGGAATCTTAATGGTCTGATGCAAAGAATACATTTACAAGAATGGTATTTTGTTTGTTTATATTGGTGGTTTAAGCACTTGTGCATCTTCTCTAATATACACTATTTGGACAAAAGTATTGGGCCGCCTGACCATTACACTAACAGGGACTTTAATGACATTGCATTCAAATACATAGACTTTCATATGGAGTTGTTCTCTCCTTCGCAGCTAGAACAGCTTCCACTCTTCTTGGAAGGGTTTCCACAAGATTTTGGAGAGTTTCTGTGGGAATTTGTGCTCATTAATTCTGTAGAGCATTTATGAGGTCAGGCACTGATGTTGGCCTGGCTCGCAATCTCCGTTCCAGTTCATCCCAAAGGTGTTGAGCTTTGGGGTTTTGGTGGCCTAGTGGGTAAGATACTTGCCTCTGGACCAAGAGGTCATGGGTTTGAATCCTACCTTCAGCATCCCACCGCTGGGTTCCTGAGCAAGACCCTTAACCCAAGTTGCTCCAGGGAGACTGTCCCCTGTAGTCAGGGAAAGGAAGTCGCTTTGGATAAAAGCGCCTGCTAAATGCTGTAAATGTAAAGGTGTTGGATGGGGTTGAGGTCAGGGCTCTGTGCGGGCCAGTTGAGTTCTTCCACACTGAACTCATCTGACCATGTCTTTATGGAGCTTGCTTTGTGCACTGGGGCACAGTCATGCTGGAATAGAAAAGCTTCTTCCCCAAACTGT
>JBBPCZ010104608.1:0-10865 GCA_037974445.1 Brycinus macrolepidotus
CTATTTGGGAATAAGGCTGTAACATAGGATATTGTGGAAAAAGTGGAGTGCTGTGAATACTTTCCGGATGCACTGTACTTGGTGATACTGTGTATACTGGTTACATTGTCCATTCTGTTCATACTGTTTGCACAATTCTTAGAATGCACAAAAGAATCCATACTTAAGCTGCTATTTATACTTGGTCATACTGTTATATTGTTGTACTGTGTATACTAGTTATATTGTCTATATTCTGGTCATATTGTCTATACTGTTTGCACAACTCTTTAAGAATGCGCAAACTTTTAAGAATGAATAGTCAGGCTGCTATTTTCACTTGTTTCATACTGTTTTATACTGTTATACTGTTTTTGCACACTTTTTCAACCATTGCACATTTTGTTTTACTTATAATTATATACAGTGCACAGTGAGCTGTCCACGCACTCAGGACAGGTTAAATCTCACCCTTACCTTATTTTGTACTTCTTATTTGCACTTTTGTTTTGTTTGTTTCACAGTGTCTTATGTCTGTTGCACTATATGTGCACTGTGGAACCTGAGCTTCGCCATTTCGTCTCTCTGTATACTTGTATATGGTTAAGATGACAAAGTTCACTTTGACTTCGATAAGAACTCCACCTGGAGAAATAGTTTGGCAGTGGCCCTATTGCATTCTGGAAGCCCTCCATCAAGCTAAGTGGAGGTAAGCTGAATGCTGAGAGACAGCATGATTGAAGAATCCTCCAGCCCCTGGTCCAGCCCTATTGTGGTGGTCCCCAAGCCCTCCGGCAGCCTCCGGCTTTGTAATGATTTTAGAAAGTTTAACCAAATCTCTGAATTCGACAGTTACCCCATGCCCCGGGTGGATGACCTCGTTGAACGGTTGGGCAGAGTGAGGTTTGTTTCCACCCTGCACCTCATCAAAGGACACTGCCAGTTGACCCTGACGCCTGAGGTGAGACCCAGAACAGCCTTTATTACCACCACTGGCAGTTCCAGGTTCTTCTGTTTGGGCTGCTCCGGGCTCCTGCCACATTCCAAAGCCTGATGTACGTGATCCTCCGCCCGCACTGCCAAGAAGACCACTTATTCCACGTACATCAGGTTCTCACCGAGCTCTGTTGGGCTGGGCTCACTGCCAGTCCACATAAGTGCCATCTGGGCTTAACCGAGGCACAGTACCTGGGATACCGGATTGGTCTGGGCCTGCTAAAGCCCAGAGAAAAGAAGGATGAACCTATCCAGACCTTCCCCTGACGGTCACAAAGAAACAGGTACGTGCCGCCTTGGGGCTGGTGGGTTATTACAGACAGTGCCTAACAACTTCTCTATAGCAGCCCCCCTTCTGACCTGACCAAGAAGGGAGAGCCAGAGAAGATCCGCTGGTCGGAGGAAGCAGAGTGGGCCTTTCATGCCCTGACGATGGCCCTCACGTCCGCCTCAGTCCTGAGGAACCCAGACTTCCAGTGGCCCTTTATTGTGCTCACCAACGCGTCCGAGACCAGCTTAGGGGCCGTACTCTTGCAGGTGTTCGATGAGGAGGAGCATCCGATCATCACAGACCACGCCCCGCTCCAATGGATGGACAGGGAGGCCAATAACAACAGTCATGTAACTAGATGGTTCCTTTCGTCACAGGATTTTTCTTTTACTGTGCAGCACCAGGCGGGGGTCCGCCACAGCAGCGCGGATGTCACGTGCCCTTTCAGCACCTCTGTTTTGGGCAGCCTGGCCGCATGTGGTGAAAGGTGTACCCACCTAACATGCCGCACCTGCGCACAATTACATCAGTCACCCTCAACGAGGAGCCTGAGGACTATAAAAGGGGCCCGCTGCAGCAGCAAGGTGAGAACGTGACCCTGAGGATTGCTCCTGCTCTCACCCACAGCGCCGGACGCCTCCAGACTCCACCCGTACCAACGCACTCTATTGACGATTGAGTACCTCACCCACAAGCATTGCTCCTCTTTCCTTCTCTTGTAAATAAACCTACCTGCACTTTTTAACCACAAACGCTTTGTCTCTGTGTCTGTGTCCAGTCCCGAGCTCCGGGTGGTGCTGTAGGTAGTTACTGATTTGATTAAAAATGACTTCTCTATAACCTTGCCTATACAGGGAAGATTAGAGATTGATCTATAACTGTTAGGGTAGAAGGGTAGAAGCGTCCAAGTTACGCTTCTTCAGGAAGGGTTTAATAACTGCAGTTTTCAGCAGTGTGTTTTCAGTGAGCTCTTCACAATATGCAACAGGTCCAGCGGTAAGCTACTAAAAACACTTTTTAAAGGGCTTGTAGGTAGAATGTCCAGGGAACATGTTCTACAACAGGCATCTACAGGATCAAAGATGGACGTGATAGGCATGTTATTTCTGTGGGTAGACATATAATTCAAGATGCTTCAATATTTTTGTTTAATATTTTGGATTTTGTGATTTAAAAAAAAAGATGCAAATTCATTACATTTTGAAATATGGGGGTACATAATGAACTCTGGGGGTAACTGCACTGGGGGATTTGTTAACGTCTCTAACATAGAGTACAAGCGTTCTTAGTGTTCCTATTAATATTAGAGAAATAACTCTGCCCAAGTCAAAGTTGTAGCTATGGAGTCTCTCTTTGAAAATATCCAATGGCGCTCAGCTGTCCTGCATTCTTTCTTCTGATTTGTTACTGCTAAGAAATTTCTCCATAGCGCTTTCTGTTTACCAGAAATGGTTTTGACCTTGAGGGGTGCAATAGCATCAAGGACACTGAGCATTTTAGAGTTAAAATGATTGACATTTATCTCCAGACTCTGCTGATATGCCTAGTGTCATAGATATGGCTTCCATAAAGACAGCCCTTGTATTTTCGTTAATATACCATTTTTTTGACCGTTCTAGAGCTAATTTGGATGATAGGAGAAACCAATACATCAAAGAAAACACAGTGATGCTTTGATATAGCCACATCTAAAACATTTACAGAAGTAACACTGAGGCCTTTACTGATAACCAGGTCCAGTGTATGACCACAGATATGAGTGGGGCCGGGCACGTGCTGTGTAACTTCAAAGGTGTCAAATACGGCAGTAATTTTTTTGGCTGTGCTGTCATTAGGAATGTCAACGTGGATATTAAAATCTCCCGCTATGATGAGTTAAAGTCAGTGAAAGTCATTGACAACATTTCAGAAAATTCATCAATAAAATTGATAGTACTTCGGTGGCCCTTAGATAATTACAAGCAGAATTCTCAGTGAGCATTTTATGACAGTACAGAGACATTCAAATGAGCTGAATTCACCCAATGACAGCTGCTTGCATTGAAATTTATCTCTATTGCAGATTGAGGCCTGTGACGAATAGTGCATAAGTTAGAGTGATTAACCCCACGAGCTGACCGCACTCTGTTGACCCTATTCCCAGTTATTACTAGAATAGGCCCCAGCATGTCCTGAGAGCCATCATGTGTTTTAACACTACTATTGCAAGGACCTTGCAGATATCAGTTCTCGCTAATGGTGGCTGACTCCTGAAGCTGCTGGTGCTGTTGAAGTGGACAGAGAGCTCTGCCTATAGGAGGGCAGGGCCGTGGGGGCTGAGGAAGGGGACCCAGAGTGGGTCCTGTTTGGCCACTTCGTAGTCCTTTTGCCGGCAGTTGCCATGTTCGTGCTCACACCAGGGTCTATTTGTCAAACAAATAGTATCTGTAATGGTTGGATTTGTTGGATTACGTGAATACCTTGATTCATCAGAACACCCAGTAACACTCAAATGGAGTTGTGATTGTTCACCCTGTGGAAAAAAAAAAACAGTGATTGGTCAGCGACTCATTTACATATTGCAGAGACCAAAATTGCGATAACGATTAACAGACAATATATTGTGCAGCCTTACGGATAATGCAATCCAATATTTAACCATGCATAAGCCTAGATAGTGCTTCACAATTAGCAGTTCAGTTTAGTCCAAGACTAGACTTAATCTATGTCCAGACACTGAGCCCTCAGTGTTTACCAGTCTGTGTTAAGAACATTGAAAGGTATATCACAGTTGCAGTATGGTATATTTTTTAATGTTAAGGCTTATAGATTTGAGGATATAAACGCATGTTCAATGAACTGAGCTGCATAGGAATGTCTGACCATTATGGGTTATTAATGGAAAAAGCTAAATTGAGAAGCGCATGTAATAAGGATTTATGGTAGTAACCTGCATTTTGTCCCCACCCCCTGTTCCTCAGTTGCGATTGGATGAGGCCCAGGAGGCAGAGTGCCAGGTGCTGAAGATGCAGCTGCAGCAGGAGTTGGAGCTGTTGAACGCATATCAGAGCAAGATTAAGATGCAGACTGATACACAACATGACCGTGAGACAAAAGAGCTGGAACAAAGAGTCTCACTGCGCAGAGCTCTCCTTGAGCAGAAGGCATGTGACTACTACAACTGAACCAAATTTCACCCTGCTGTTACACGTTTCTTGTAGTTACGTTGTTTTTTGTGGCGCAGTTGTGGCAATAATTTGATCTTATGTTTTGTTTACTGTTCTTTTCAGATAGAGGAGGAGATGCTGGCTCTGCAGAATGAGCGTTCAGAAAGGATTCGCACCCTGCTAGAGCGGCAGGCCCGTGAGATTGAAGCGTTTGACTCAGAGAGCATGCGTCTTGGCTTCAGCAACATGGTGCTTTCAAACCTGGCCTCGTCCAATGGCCACATCTACAGCTTCCCAGGGGCCCCAGGGAGCTGGGACTCTCAGCAAGGGGCTGGCTCCCAGGGGCCACACAGCGGAGGTGGCGGTGGGTCTGGGGTAGGAGATCATCATGGCAGCCAGCATGGCCAGAATCGCCACCACCCAAGCCAAAGTGTCTTCAGTCAGCAGCTTTGGAGCCACAGCTTGCCGTCTGGTGGGCTCCCTCCTTGGGGGTACTATGGCTCCAGGGGTAGCCAGCTGTCAAGTAGTAGCAGTGGAGCAGTGCGAAACAGCCCCCAGGTGATGCGGCGGACCTCATCTGGGGGCCACAGTGAGCAGGGGATAAGCAGGAGCACAAGCATCACCTCTCAGATCTCAAACGGCTCACACCTGTCCTACATGTAAGATGGACCACGCTCCGCCCGCTACAACATACCTTACATCGTTCCACATTGCCATGGGAGATCGAGGATGGGGTACTTTTGAGGTCAGAAAGAGTGTATAAGGGGAAATTCTGAGCCCTGAGTGTCATTTGCTTTCTTTCTCCTCCTAGTCCCCATTTTTATTCCCCCAGTTTCCTTTTATATGCGTCAGCAATCACACTACCGTTCTTTTTATTATTCTTTTTCTAGCTGAATGGCTGAGGCTGTTTGAAATATTAGCACTGTTCCAACACGTGCGTTAAACCCTCCAAGTGTGTGTATACACAACTTTTCAGTTGATCAGGGGCGGAGTATTGATCATTTAAGGCAAGACACGGTGGGCAAAAACATTGGTTTTTTTTTTATGCACTGGTCAGTTTTGAGATATTGGGATATTTTGCTTCAGTAACTACTTCTTATAAACTAATAGAAAGAAAACATCCAAATTGTACTTCTAGCTGTTTATTTTAATACAGATTGTCTATTTGTATCTGTAAATGTGTCCTAAATTCACCAAGCATTTTTACGCCGCACGTAAAGCAGTGATGGTTGTTTCCACCATGACATCCAAAGTACCGTCAGAAAGCTCTCTTTCTCCTGTGGTCATTTTCTGTGTATTAGCAACCAATCACGATAGTACAAAGGTGGGTTTTAAACCTTACCAGAAATCCCATTGGCTCATTTCAATTTCTGGCAGCGCGGTTTGTCAGATGCACCACGTGACATGCTTTGACATTTCCTGGTTTAGCTTTCAAAATGCCGAATGAATCTCGTCTAAAAGATTCGCAGACAAGACAACAGTTGGCACTTTCACGAAGATGCAGTGAAAAACTAGTGAATATGATTATCTGATGCTCTTATCCAGAGTGAATTACATTCACTAAGTCCAGGTCCAGTCCCCCTGGAGCAACTCTTGCTCGTGCAAAATCTTTATTATTATTCAGTTGTCAGTTTTTATGTGTTTTGTTTGTGTTTGTTTTTAGATGTTCTATTGTTAAGGATTTGATTAGATACTGTGAATGTAAATACTGGTTTTCTACAAAAATGGAAGAAATTTTGCGTTACATATCTTTAAAGGCCGTTTTCTCAATGTGTTTTTTCGCATACTCTGAGCCAAAAATGTCCACTTCAGTAGCGCACACAAACCAAACCTTCCAGTTTTATTCCTATCCATATTCTGAAGGTTTTTACCGAGGGCTTTGTTCATATATCATTCATAGCCTGATTTATATTTTATTTTATTATGAGAAAACTTAGTGAAAATTTAGAGTTTTGGGCTGTTAATAGAGCTTACTGATTTATGGAGTTATAAAGATATCCAAAATTCTCTCTGTAAAAGCCTTTGACTCTCAACAAAATTAAAAAATTATTTTGAACCTGGCCTTATCTAGTATTGAGATTTTTGTTCTGAAGATGTATGCAAATTAATGTATATTTAATTAGATAATGCCTCTTTTACATATTCAAACAGAAATTGAGGTGACTTGTAATACAAAAAATAATCGTTTTACAGGAACAAATCAACTAGTGAAGTTTCATTATGATAACCATTAATTATTTTTTTACCCTTTTCACCTGTAGTGTCTTGCCTTGAAGTTCTGAATTTTGTGGGCGAGTCACCTTGGGACTGAATATGGAAAGAGAGGAACGTTCAAGCAGTGTGATGTCGGAATATTTTCTCTGTTGTTTTATTCTCTTTGTCTTTCACATCCACACGTTTTTTGCTACCTGTTTTCGTGTGTGCACATCAGAAAATGAGGAACTTAGGAACTTACAGTGCGTGTAATTTAAGAATGAAAAATTATTGTTCCTGTGTCGGGTGGTCCTGGTCTGCAGGCTTCTATAATGTCTGCCAGAGGGCTGCGGCAATAAGAAAACAATCCTTTGGCATTAGTTAGAGCTGTTTGAAATGAGGTTTTGTTTCTGCTCTGTTGTGTATACCCCACTTGTTTTCAGCTATCCTTGACTTTATATTGGCTGTTCATGGGCCCTAAGCTAAGCCCCCCCTCTGTGGTTCAGTGGTAAAGCTTCAGGTGTGTGGCATCAGAAGTACCTGGTTCAGATCTCGTGCTGAGCTTCTTTTTTTTTTGGCCACAGAGCCAATGTTCGGTGCCTCTCTCTTTGTGCAAAAGTTTGGGCACACGCCACTTGGACAGTGTCCAAAAATTGCTCATTTAATTGGTCATTGAAAATTAAGGTGGAGAAAGAGTGTGGCTTAGTGGTTTTGGTCAAATGTTTGGGTACGCCCTTTCTGATGAACAGTGTCTGAGCAGTGGAGTGGTGGCACACAATCACGCATTTGCTCGTAGAAATGCATTCTAATTATTTGTGTGAATTTAAGTGAGCCAGCTGTTTTTTGCCAAAGCAAACTTTTTTTCTCTGCTGTTTTAATCTCTTTCGCGGCCACGCGCATTTTTCCCAGCTCTTTTTGGGCGTGCACGCCTGAGAAGATATATTTAGCCCTCAGTGCCTGTAATTTAATGAATGAAAAACATTTAAAAATGTAATCCCCCGTCTATGGTTCAGTGGTAAAACACACTGGGCTGAGGAATGCGAGAATTGGAGAGTTCCTGGTTCAGATCCTGCTTTTTTTTTTTAACAAATGTTTTTAAAAAACATTCTTTAAGAGTCTTTATGCCTTTTTTTCCCCTTTTTTCTAGCGGAGCATTCCTCAGTCATTTAGCGTTAGCCAGCTTGCCCACAGACCAATAGTCCACTGAAAGGGGAACTCCACCTACTTTTCAAAATCCCCCCGTAATTAAGTGTTAAGGTGTAAACAAAGTGGGTTTGGTGTGAAACATTCCGTTCTGGAGAAGCTCAGCAAATCAGAATTGTTTACAGTGGTGGTGATAAACTCCTCTTCTAAAAGCTCCCTTACAGAAAGTTAAAATTAGAGGTGCCAGAATGTAACTGCTGCACCATTAGTAACTACCTAGCAACACAATAGCAACCATTAGGAACCACCTAGCAATAACCAGTTACCACAGCAACCGCATAATCACACTAAGCATTTTCTCTCGAACATGCGTTCTAGTTAGTAAGCAATCACACTATTGTTCTCAAGTTTTATTATTATTTTTAATCCACCCATTTTTTTGGCACCGCTTCTCTTCCAAGCCCGTATTGAATTTTGGCAAAATTCCAATTGTAAAACTTTCTTTAATATCCAGTATATTGCGTGTGTGTTTTGATCGGTTGAGTTTTAACCCTTAAAAATTCGATTTTTGTGGTCAAGTCGCCTCTGTAATGTATAGGGAGAGAGAGCAGAGGGGTGAGTCGCCTTAAAAGTGTGTAGTAGAAAGAGAGTCTCGGAACGAGTGTTGTGACAGCTATGGCACACAAACTTTTTTTGGCCATAAAACCAGTGTTTGAGTGTCTACACAATCACACTTTGCATTTTCTCACGGAAATGTAATCTAGTAGTTATTATTTTTATTCGTCTAGTTTTTGGAACTGCTTCTCCTCTGAGGCCGAGTGAGATATTGGCACTGCGTTATGATCTGGTGTATTGTGCTCGTGTACAGCTTTTTGATCAAATGATCAGGGGCTGAATCACCCACTCTGCCAGCTTGAGGCAGCAGGTTGAGCTGGTAGAAAACGCGCTGCAGTGCAAGTGGAACAAAAAGCAGCCACGATGCAAGCTAAAGAGGCGGCAGGCTCATAAACAGCTTTTAAGATGCTAAAGCACAGTAAGACATATATCACTGTTGTTCTAGTTCATTGAAAAATAATTAGCCTGTGAATGCTTGTTTTTAGCCCTGAGGCAGCTGTTGATTAACCAGCAAGCTGCTAGCCAGCTCAGTTAGCTGATTTGAAGCCGTAAAGTGACGTGTGTGTGATAAATGTGTTTTTATTGATCCTTAAGGACACTAAAGTGTGTTACGTTGAGAGTTCAAGTGACCCAGCCGTCTTTGCTCGACCGCAGCTTTGTCTTGTGGTGTTTATCCTCTTTGTGTTTCGTGGCTATGCACATTTTTTCTCCCAACTCACTTTTGGGTGTGCAGGTTGGAAAATTAGCTTATATTTAGCCCTCAGGACGCTGCCATGCATTTAATGAATTAAAAACATTTTATGTCATTTTGGTTATTAATAAGCAAAAGATCAAGTCGCGTTAGAGCGTTTTGAAATGAGCTTTTGTTTCTGCTCACACTGCTCTCACTTTGGGAGAGAGATTGCATTGCTTCAGTATGCTAAGAATTAATGTTGTTTGAGTTGATTGCAGGGACTGGGTTATATCATAAGTTGTGTTTGCTGGTTAATACTTGAATTTGACAGTACAAATATATGCTACACATGGTGTGATCAGAGAGAGTTGTTTTAATAATAGCATACTTTTAATAGGAGTGGCACAAGAGCCACAGGGTGTGGACAGAGATAGGAATCATTTATGACTTGTAAAGCCAGTCATTTTTTTAGACTGTTTCCACAGTGGGGCATCAATCTTGGTTTTTATTCCTTTTTTCAGTAATGCTGTGCCATGGGTGAAATTATTAACAGATTTGCTTAGTTTTAAAACATTAAGCACTAAGTCAGATTGCCAGATTTGGTAATCTTGAAAAAACTGATACAAAGTTCTACAAAGTGCTAATTTTTAGTACATCATAAGGCCAAGATGTATTGAAATCGTCAAGGGACCCTTTGCTTTAACACAGTTTATGTTGCCATAGAGTCTCTATCAGGTGGCTTGTGTGTCCCAGTCACCAAAAGAGGAATTGTAAACACAAAACAAGAGGCCAAATGCCAGGTTTGTCTTGGGAAGTATGAATTGGCACATTGGCACTGAATGTAGAGGTGGGAAGTATGGCAAGCATATGATATATGAAGATGTTTTCACAATACACATCTTAATATATAGTGTTTTTGAGGTTGGTAAAAGGAGAAGCTCCACTAATACTTAAAAATGCCATCAAAAATGAGGTACAATAATTTGTGTTCAATGTTTCACATACTGTGCTGCACTAAATCCAGTTAAATAAGTTCAAGTGTGGCTTTTTGTGACGAAACATGCAGTTGGTCAGTGTCCCTTAAGAACTGCCATCCATGATATGCTGAGAAAAGTATATTGTGATGTACTTTATCTTTATAACGATAGTCATAATTGGAGGTGGATAAACCTTGTATAGGTAAAGCTAAATGGATAGATGGTAGAAGACAGGAGGACAAAAGTATATGGAGGGGTTTGCCTTAGACTGCATGAATGGAATGTTAAAAAAAAAATTGGATGGATTGATGTGTGGGTGACATTAAAATGCTGAAATATTTCCCACAATGATACAGAGAGGGCAATAAAAAATTGACTGTCACCAGTCAAATATCAGATTTATATTTAGTGTGCAACGGTCAATTATCATCCCAGCTGCACAATAGGGAGCTTTTGTATCCCTTATTTTTCCTCTTTATTTCTTTGACCTCTGGTACTCCCTCCCCCCCTCCCCAGGCCTAGCATCTGGGCAGTATGTGTGGGTTTGAGAGTGGGATAGTATATTTCGGACAGGCTTGCAACCACTGAATGTTTTTGCTGGGTGAGTGGGTGGTGCTGCTGTTGCCCCTGCAATGCCTTTGTCACTTTCACACCCATGCCAGAGCTTTAGCATCTGCCACCTAACACTCTCAGCCAACAGACCATTTATAATTTGTACAAAAGTGAGAGGAGGAAAAAAAAATAAAGGTCAGAAAAGCATATAACAGTGTGATATGTTAGAGATATAGTTGTCAAGAAACTGGTCTAGCACGGTTTGCCCAGTGTAGCGTGGTGGAAGAACCCAATCGCGGAGTGACACGAGAGAGTTAGGT
>JBBPCZ010104619.1:0-10864 GCA_037974445.1 Brycinus macrolepidotus
ATGCGAAATAATCGTGATAATCGTGAAACCGTGATTATTTCCCAGACGATAATCGTGCCATCAGAATCTATAATCGTAACATCCCTAGTTGGAACAGACAAAAAAGACCCACATTTAAGAAGGTAGTATCATAACTGAGCATAAGTGTTTGTTTTTTTTTTTTTTCCCTTTGTTTCATGCATTGTGCTGCACTGGACCAAAAAGTATTCCATGTACTGACGTCATGATATGCTCAGAAACATTAATGCTCAGACATTTAATTTATTGCTACTGAGATAAATATACTGCCCAGCTGTACTTCAGCACTTTGTGAAAAGTCCTTATTTTTACTACACATAGTTCTGGAACATTAACAACTCTAAAGCCTCACTGTCACGTAAATACACTACTATACATTCAAAACCGAGGCTGCAGTTAAGAAGGAATGGTGGAAAGACAGACATACCTTTAGGCTTGACTCAAAGTCAGTGTTAACTTTAAACATCAGCCCTAGTCGCAGATGGATCTCCTTGGCTCTTGAGAAACTGGGGTCAATGTAAAGCACCTCCTGAAAGGCCTTTATCGCCCTACAGAAGACAGAGAAGCAAAAAGAGCATGTTAGTGGAAATGTCCTCCTTGACAAACAATGTTGAGCTATGAAGGACATTTCTGGCATTGTGTGTGGGGGTGAAAAAATCCAAAAAATTCATAGAAGAACTGACATATTTGCAATTTATATTTTGGACACATCCACACAGGCAATTATTTTAACCTGTGCAAGCATTCAGAATGGACAGCAGTAACAATAGAGGCAAACAGTTACCATGGCAACACCGTCAAGTCTTTGCCAAAACGTTGGTAAATGCATGTTAGTGTGTATAGCTACCATGAACCAAGCACCAAGAACACAAATTTTCAGAAAACAAAGCCTCCTGAGCGACAGAGCAATGCCTCCCTCAGTGCAAGAGCAACATGTGGTCAACTCACAGCAGTGGGTTCTGCTTGCTTATGCATCCTCAGCGAATGCAAACACTGGCCATTCTCTGAGTCATGCCTCACTGAACTCATTGAACCCGACTCCCCGTTTCCCCTCCCCTCTCTCTGCTGCATTCAGTGCAGAGCACCGGGGGACTGCTGATGTCGGAACAGACTGTACATGACTATGTGGAAGGTTCAAAACTCCAGACAAATGAATAAATTCCACATGAGTGGCCTCTGTTAGTGATAACAACTGTGAATGTGAAATGTAAAAATAGTGATCATTACAAAAAACCAATTAAGTCAACTCATTTTCATGATGTCTGTGCATAAGGATATACAGATTCAAACATTCTGGGTCAATAATGATAACTATAATTAATCCCTTATTGTGTCCAGTAAAGATAACAGTAAAAAAAAAATCAGAACAGAAATACTGAAGACAGTTACATGATGTTGAGTAAATATTTGACATTACTTTGCAGATACTCTTATTCAAAGGTGAATGTAACTAGACTGTACATTGTTTTAGTCTTCCTCAAGTACTCTTATTTTGTGTAGCAGAGGCATTCCTACCTGGACAGGGGGGTATTGGTGGTAATCTCCACATAATCTCAGACTAATACTTATTGATCAGCCATATATCAGCCCACAATTCAATCTGATTCATGATACTGGTTTCAATCTGATATTCACATAATCTTCTAAATAAAATTTGAATGAACAAAACTGATTACTGTATTGTCTCATGGTCTAATGCTGGGAGGAATGTAGTGCATGACATGAATGTGCCGGAGTGGGCTATTGACTGGTGTTCACCTAAACTTCAGTGTTTAAACAATGATATTGCATCAGATAACAATTAATAAGTGCTACAGCTATCAGATATTTTTCATTACATTTTTTTTCATAAGTTATCATAACATTTTTGAATATTATACCAAATAATACCATTAATAACGCTAAGACTGAATGCGTCAGCACCAACAGGTTGACAATATGCTGTGATTAAACAAATAACTTGATAATCGTTTGATGTATTAACACAGTTCAAATTCCATGTTACACTACAATAACCCAATATGGCATTAGAGGTTTTTGGGATCTGAAATGTCAGGATCAGATCTGCCCTACATCCACAGATCTGACCTGCAAGATTTTTAAAAATTGTCAACAACACTTAGGAGGCAATCAGAAGACTAAATATACCATCCAGCAGATCAAAGCAGGAATGAAAGCACTCCCACACATCTGTGGTTTCATTCCGAAAATGTGACTGCAGACACAGCAGTAGTGCATTCAAACTTGACTAGTGAATTCCAGCGCAACTTTACAAAACATTTGACAGACTTTATAAAGACAAGATTTTCACTGAGATGCGGGCTGAAATGGTCTTTGCGAGCAGTAATGACTAGGCTGGAGATGCTTAAGAAATGTCAGGAGTGTGATTTGTTTACACAGCATCCACACAGCAGTAAATCAGTAGGATGAGCATAAAATAATGCCTACTGACAGTGCTGAGACAAATGGTCACACAACTGTATATACAGACAATGAAGACAATGAAGCTCATAAAGTGAGTTATTGTTCCGATTAAATGTTGGTTTTCTTCTGTGAGTTTTTCAGCAAAGATTTCTGGTTTTGAGGGTTCCCATATTTCCAGGCGTTTAACACGTACATCACTTGAAAACAGTATATCACCAAGTTACTGTCGAGAATGTTAAGACACGTCCTGGCGGACACTTTAAGAATTAGGCTCTGAAGGGTTAACAGAGTTTAGGGGACTGAAACTCACTTGAAATCTACATAAATAATCGTATTTTTACGTGCAATTGTCTTACCATGTGAAATATCACAACAATATTACAAACACTTCTCTATTATGTGCAATAACATACTCCTAATCACCATTTGCGTAAGTTACTCATATAGTATAGTATGATATTCCATAGCATTGTGTATATAGCACAGTAAAGTAAGTAAAGTGGTCCTAATAGTTGCATATGAACACACCACAACAGAGCAAACAATGTGAAATTCGTCTCCCATTCACCAAGTGAAACAGTAGGCAGGCAGCGGCGCAGCGCCCAAGGGAGCAGTGTGTGGGGACAGGACCTTGCTCAAGGGTACCTCAGTGGTGCCACCGGCAGTCTTGGGATTCAAACTCATGACCATGCGATCACAGGAGCAACTCCCTAACCACCAGCTGCCCCAAAATTTCACTTTCAACTGGAATCAAACCAGTAATGTTTTGATCAGCTCACTCAACGTGCTGCACAGGGTGTATTTCATAGAGCTTTTTCCATAGTTTTTATTGATTTAGCCTTTGTATTTTATACTGTTCCGGTCTCTGTGTTTCTGTGTGTCTGTACTGTCATAACAAGCAATTTCCTCTGTGAAGATTTTTCCCATTTTCTCTTAATGTCATGACACCTTGACCTGTCACTCCACTGCTGCGCAACAGCACAATCCATCTAGCACAATCTCTCAGTGCTAAAAAAAAAAAAAAAAAGTTCACTGCTGCTTTGTTAAACTAAGGTCAGTATGTCAAGATATTTCTCCACATTTTTAAGGATTCTTAGATTACACACATAAGCAAAGCATCCTGAATAAACCAGATACAACTGAAAATCAACTCTAAAATAACGGCAAAATGACAAAATGCAGCAGTCAAATAAATTTGAAAACAGGAACAAACACCTGGTCACACTGACTGTGTTCACATGCACACCTATAATACGATGACTTGATTCTGGCAGTTATTTGATTATTCACATAGCCATGTAAACAGTATACTCTGATTCTCAAGATCGGATTTAAAGCCATTATGGGATTTCAATAAACCCAATACAGAAACCTGGATAAAGACATTTTGTGCAATGCTGATAAGAAAACTGAAGCAGGAAGTTTGAATCTTTCATCATGAGCAGCACTTTGGTGAGCTGCTAAGCAACAAAAAAGGCACACATCATGAATTTAGAAAGAAATGTGATTATTGACTCATATAGACTCAGTTTTCTCATTATCAGATAACTGAAGCGCTTGTAAACATGCTGAACTGATTATTTCCAAATGAGATTTTCTGCAGTTGTCTGACTATTATGTACACGTTAACAAACTCATTAGGTCATTGTTAGAGCTCCAATCAAATTAGAGGAGGGTATGTACAGTTCTACGTTCAATTATGTATATTTTTAAAATATTAAAAAAGTTCACAGGACCCTGGGACAAGTTTAATTTAATTAGTTCTGCAATTAAAAATCCTTTCTCCTACTTAGTCATGACATTTTAGGAACAGATGCAGAACTCCGAACTGCGCTCCAACTGTGCCAATTGTAAATGCAATATAATGACTGAAGTGACGATAAATAAAAAGTGTTTGAGGTTATTTTGAGTAAAGATACTGAAAAACATCTGGTTCTTGATGGACCCACAGTTAACTGAGCTTCTGGAATTGCCATCACAAATAAAACAAGCAAGTTTATGAGAGCTGGTGTGGTGTAGTCAATTTTAGGTTATGTTAAATGGCCTTTTTCGAGGATGTTTGTGCACTCCAGCTCACTTTGCAGCTGGTCAGAGCTAACAAAACTGGTTGTGCTTTCACAAATGTTGGATAGAACACTCTTCTAAAGCTCTTACTTACAAAGCTATACAATAAATACACGGTAAATGAATAAACTGTTCAAAAATGTATCCTTCAATTCGTCTTTAGATTTAAATCTCTCTACAACCACTGGCTTAAATGACAATTGATGCCTATTTTCCTCAAGCATTCAAACAAATGGATTGTTTATAATGTAATGTAGAAGAAAAGTAAATGTGAAGCTTAGTGTGAGCATTCAAAAAATGAAAAAAATATATAAGTTGAAGTCTTGTAACTGTACATGGAAATGAAAACAGGTAAAATAAAAATGCTGAACACACACTGGACAAAATTAAACCAATGACATCTTTCTTAGACTGGGTGTGTGTATATATATATATATAGCTATGCATCATATTCTGCCTCAGCCTCCCTGGCCTCGAGAACTTGATTGCTGTTGTCACAGTGCCAATTCTTCTCAGCAGGCCTCTCATGGGAGGTTAAATCCCACTGTTGGGGAATGTGAGAGGAGAGAGTGTGGAGGAAAAAAAAAAAAAAGAAAAGAAAAACAGAAGCAGGTCAGCTGAATCTTGAACACAGAGAGGTGGGGGTCCATTACCTCATCAATTAAGAGGAATGAGAACGTAAGAATGTACAGCTAAGTCATGAAACCACGACAGAAAAAAAAATGATCTGAGTTTATCACAAATAATTCCTCAAGCTGAAGACTGGCCTAAATAGGGTGTGTATAAACAGGGGTAACAATTATTCTCAAGCTTTAAGGCTGGCCATTTTAAACAGTTCACAGCTTATGTCATTAAAATTTGGGGGAAAAAATGTAAATGAAGTCATGTCTGAGCATGTCTGAGGCATACCCTTACAAAACCAAGAAGGCATGCCTACCTTCTCTGTCCAGAACAGGCATCTGAGGAGGTGAGCTGCACTGGCCTAAGACAGAGAAAGAGGGCACCTCCAGTAGTAAATATCAAGAATCTATGCATGTTTGCCACTTCAAAGCATTTTACTAAGCAGATTAATCAACGCAAATAAGATATCTAACATTTCCTTCAATGTAAATATCATTTATGTAAAGAAAAAGCACACACACACACACACCCACACCAGTGGGATGTCATGGCATTAAAGAAATTAACTCCACAAATTGCTTGGCTGTAATAAAGTTAGATCTGCCACACGACCAAACATTTGAACAGTTAAGGCCATTTAACAACAGTTGTTTCTAGGCCAACAACTGGATTAATATGTAATTAGTTCATAAACAATATTTAAATGGTAGCTATATTTAACTTGTGTAAGTATCTTGTTATAATGAACATTTATTTCATTGTAATTTGAGAGGGATAAAACAGTCATTTTCAGGAAAAAAAAAAAACAAACTGCTTCCGTACACTGCATCTCTTTCTAAATTGTACATGCTACATAGTTTATATATATACTTTATACATACAAGAACCTTCTAGATGCTATACATCAAATCAGCCATAACATTAAAACCACCTGCCTAATATTGTGTAGGACCCACTTGTGTTGCCAAAATGACTTTGACCCGTCAAGGAACGGATTTCACGAGACTAGCCTTTGCTCCCCATGCGCAGCAATAAGCCACTGGTGCTCATGACAATGTGGCGGGTTCACCAGTCGGCCCTCCTTGGACCACTTTTGGTGAATACCAGGAACTCCCCACACCACCAGTCATTTTGTAATTCATGTCACCTGTCAGTGGTTTTAATGTTATGGCTGATTGGTGTATGCTAGAGGACCAGCTTTATTAACCTTGAATGACTGACCTGAAATTAATTTCAAGGTTGCAGGAGTGATTTTGGATGATTTCTATCGGTCTACTCATCGTGAAATTTTGACAGCGTAAAAAGAGCAAACACCATGTTCAAATTTGATGACAATGGCTTAGTATGTGGCAAAATACAACCACATTTAACAGAACACTCAACAGGTTAAGGTGAAATGTGTATAAGAGTTTATCCTGTCTGCATGAACTGATTATTCCTAGTAAAGTAGCCCACCACTGCAGGAACATTCAGTTTAGTCCAATAGTTGTTCTCACAGCTCTTCATGCCAACAGAACAAACTGCATGAAACAAGTGCAGAAAGCAACTGCTGGGGGGAGGGGGGACGACGACACATCATCATAACCCTTTCATTAACACAATTCTCTAGGCTTGCTCAATATGTATAACCAATAATTAATATTGATTAATAAACAGAACCCACTCATATTAATGCCAACACAAAGACTGGCGCACTGATATGGTAACCGTGTGTCAAAGCAGACATTCAAGACTTCTGCCAATGCTGAAACAGATACAAACATTTCTAAAATGCAGAATTTAGGTCTACATCCGCTTGGATTAGCGTTATTTTTGTAGGCTTATAAATACAGAAAAATTAATAAAATACAAATATTGTTGCAGGATGTATTGTTGCTCTTCCTAAGTATAGTACATGTGTCAAATTTCAGTCAATAAGACCATTTTTAAGCAATCATCTGCAAATAATGATTTGATTCTGATATTATTGTGCATCTTTATGCACAATAATATGTGGTGGATTTCCCGTAGGGGTCGACCGATTGTTGACATGGCAGATTATCGGAGTGGATTTTCAGTATTTGTATGATTTTTTTTTTTTTTTTTGCTAATAAAGTAAATCAATTATAAATTGTGCTACTTTGGCCCTGAGGCAGTCTCCCGTCTCTGTCGTCACCCTCTGTGGTCTAGTGTCCACAGGACTATCTGATTGGTTACATCACGAGTCATCAACACTGAAGATTACTATCCCACGCATTTGCAGAACGGAGCTCACCGTAGCCGTGTTTCAAAGGTAAGGCAGCAGATATTGCCGATGTTACAATAAACATCACAATCTTCTACGCTAAAGTTGCAGAGAAACACAGGTTCTAGTTCTGGCAAGAGAAATATTACATGACACTGAAGAAACCACTACATTTCAACAAAGTTCACAATATTTAACAAGCGTGTAAAGCTATGACAAACGCAACAAAAACAATTCTATTACAACAAAATATCTTCACACAAATACAATTTTCGTCGGCAGAAGAACTGAAACCACTGCTTGAGTAATCCATATGTACCAAAAAACTAAAAACACTGGAGGTAATAAACTACACTTTAAAAAAACATTGGATTTCTGTAAATAACTACAGTAAAATTGGCCTTAAATGTGTATGCCAAGAACACTAGATTTATAATTAGTCTAAAATTGTTTTGACGTACTTCCAAACTACTAAATACTTAAAACTCTACATATGCTGATAGAGAAGCTCTCGTCTCATAAGAAAATCAATGTCGCGTTGTAAAACCTCTAATGAGTAATATCTCACCACTCACTCGAGCAGTTCTGTCCACTCATACAAGACCAACCTCCCCTCTCTCTCAATAGGAAGAGACTTATAATTTACCTACATCACTGATAAAAATTATTAAAATAAATATAAATAAATAACTTGATTATTTATACTTAATATAAATAACTTGTACATTTTGGTTCAAATAACGCACAAAACATCCTCAAGGAGGACGTTTTTTTCCCCACTTTCAGCTTTTCCAGGAGGCTGAATGGCTGTTTTTACCAAAGGGCGGGACGTCCCCATAAACAGACACCGTGTTGAGCCTTATGAGCCTTTCCATTCATTTTTCTACCAGTGACCCATCTCCCCCCTTATAATGTCTCTGACTCAAGCTTCTAGACTCCAGATGGTTTTAAATATGCAACTGACAATGACAAAATGCAAGTTCAAAGATAACCCAAATAACTGGTCCATCTCTATAGACCATAGAAAACATGCACTGTGAATATGTAAAGGAAAACTAGAAGTACTTACCACTGAAATGCATTGTAATGGAAGTAAACCATACCAAGGCCATATAAAAAGGCAGCATTCTGAAAAGAGAAGAGAAGACAGTTAAAAACTACCAGGATATTCAGCAAAAGAAACAGTTATAACAAAGAAAGCCATTGTGTATCTTGAATTAATGTCCTGCACAAAACAAATTACTATGAATTGAACAGTGTCATGACTTACCAACAGTCAGCAATTAAATTATTACCAAAATATTTCATTAGCTTTAAAAGGAAGCAGAACATAAAATCTGACTTAGAAATCTGTTTGGACTGAATATGGCTATACCTGCATGGCGCATCAGAATCTTTATAACTAGCTTATGTGGCAGTATTGCATGACAACTGTTTAGACACAATTGGTTGAAAAGACCAGTTTCTTCTGCATACAAATTGTAAGGTGGCTGGTGTGCAGTTTATGGTTTGTCTGGAACAAAAGTACCAATTTAGGGAACAGATTAAAGTTCCTACCTAAATAGTGGTTACAAGCTCTGGCCACATGTGTAAGCAAACACAATAAGCTAGAACAAAAACGGTCGTTTTTTCCCATGTTAAAGCAATCCAATGGAGAAAAGGTCCATTTTTAAACATAGAATACAGCACAAACAGAAAACCTTGACTACTCCACACCACTTTAAGTCGTTCAAGTGAGCATGTCAATCCACATTTCAGCTGAATTGCAATGGATAAATGGGACATCCAAATGTTTATGACCGTCTACTACTTACTCATTTTTTATGTTATGAGCAGAAATGACTGAGACAGTACTAGTACTGGTAATCATTTAAGTAGCAATTTATATCAGTTAAATTATGGTTAAAAAAAAACAAAACAAAAAAAACCAATTACAATCACGGCATATGTTAACAAACTTTATTTACACATATTTTGAAAAATAAAACCATTTTAGAAGCCTAAATACATTTATTTCGGTGGTGTCCAATAATTTCTAATGCGAACGATATTTCACAACTAAAGTTAAAAGAGCTTATTCCGCCAAAAAGTAAACACAGAGCTAAAAATCATACACGGACGTATTTCTCTCCAACCATAAGATGATGAAATCAAGTACGCAGCAGCCTCTACCCCTAAAAAATGCTGAAAGTTTCACATTAAAACTTGTCAAGACATCTGTCCCATAGTACACCTCACACACTCAGGTTTCCTTATCTGACTGTTACACTGCCAGAATTTGGTAAGTTTTTCAAGCCATTCAAGTGCTCAGTATTAGCCAAGAAGATTCTGAGCTTCTCGGCTTTTTGTGAGGACAAGGCCTAGGACCGTGCTGCTGCCTCGTACAGCCGGGCGAGAGAGGCAAAGCCACAGTCGATGTGGGAGGATACAGCGGTGAGGCATGCAGCCTCATGTCACAGCAGCTAATCTCAAAAGACTGGCAGGATGAGGGAGTGCTGCACTCTCATTCTGAGTCACCCACTCATCGAAATGAGCCGTCACTAGTAGTGTCTCGCCTTGTTTGTATATTATGACATAGCCACGTATGTGTGACATAACGGTAATGTTTACATACATATACAGGGTTTATGCAGGAATCCTAGAGTCGAATTTACTACCTTTTACTACCTTTTTTACTACCTCCACAATATTTTTTACTACCAACACGACATCGAGCAGCAGCCTTTTTTTTGTGCCAAGTTGTCCTTACCTTAACCCTAGGCCTTGGGTTATCCTAACCATAACCCCTAGTCCCACCCTAATAAGGCCAACTTGACACTTCTTAAAACAAAACTTATCCTGATAGGAAAGGGTGACATCCATGAAACTCACTCCATTTATCAGAGTCACCAAATAATGTTTACAGTATATTTATTAGAGTGACTCTGATAAGTGGAGTGAATTTCATGGATGTGACTCTTTTATTGTGGGAGATAAGCAGGGGTGCTTTTCATGGCTGGCGGGTTGCCGTGAAAAGCACCCCCTGAAAAGTCATGTTCTGTAGGTCCCAGCATCAAATAATTTTTACAGTATATTTATTAGAGTGACTCTGATAAATGGAGTGACTTTCATGGATGTGACCCTTTCCTATCAGGATAAGTTAAGTGGACGTTTTATTTTAACATGAAGGGTACAGGTCGGAGGACTGTCCTTGCATTCTTGTTCACACTTGCTCAGACTTTTTAGTCATATATGGATTTTAATGAGACATTTAGATATATAATAAAAATCACCAAAACGTCATACCAAAGTGGTGTGCAAGAGAATAATCACTACTAAAAACCAAGTAAAATTCAAATATCAGTCATAAACAGTTAAAGGCATTTGAAAACAAATGAGTTTTGAGTTTTTGTAATATGTGAATCATCGAAGCAGATCTATTTTCACTCGCGGAGCTTTCCATAATCTGGGGGATTGACAATAAATGCCTCGTGTAATAAGAACGCTATTGCTTGGGTTAGTTCTTATTTGTAA
>JBBPCZ010104681.1:0-10862 GCA_037974445.1 Brycinus macrolepidotus
GACTGCAATTCATAAAGGTAATTTGGAAAATCTAAGAAAAATATGATTTGCATAATAATTTGGAACGCAGTGTATATTGAAACTAAGCTGCAAAAACAGTTTTGCAATGTCACAAAACCAATACATTTGCACATATCTCCTTACTCAGCCCACAGCAGTTTAGCCCCGCCCATTCACGCTGAAGTTCTAAAGAGTTTTTCAGCTCCATACTGTTTTTTGAATAAGCAGCAATTCAGGTCAGCCAATCAGAAGAGATTTCATTTACATATATCAGTCTTACAGGCACAGTAACCGAAATAGCCTGTTTAATTCTGTGTGACAAACAGTGGTTGGAAAATGGCCATGTAACAATGAATTATGAAGAATTATGACCAACACAAATGTGACCAAAAAAATTAATCAGGAACATGTAGAATAGTGGCCCTCGGCCAATCAGGGTCTGTAACGGTTAAAATAATTTGACTTGTGTTGGACTACATAAAGACCTCGATTCATCAGAACCCCCAGTAACTCACCTGGAGCTGTGACTGGTCACCCTGTCAGAAACACTGATTGATTATTTAAGCTTTCTGTGATATCAGTGTTGCAGAGACTGATTTCGCCATGGCGATTAACAGACCATATATCATGCACCCCTGACAGTCACCATTGGTGCTTTTCCACTGGCACGAGGAACCACGCTGTTCCGTGCCAAGCTGACTGAGTCACTGCTTTCTGATTGGTCAAAATCACAACACCGATAAGGGGCTACTGTTTTTTTCACTGTCCACGCAAAAAAACAACAATGGACAAACAAACTAAAACTGGGATGCTGACGAAGTACAAGCACCACTATCTAAAGTAAAGTAAAAGTAAAGTAAAGTGGGCCCTTATTTGGGCTGAAGATAAATTTCAGTGGGAGTTTTCTATCAATGCCGAGAAAAACAATTTAAAACTCAAACAAGACGATAAAAAAATAAAAGACCACAATAACAAAAGAGACTGTGAGAAAAAAATTTTGCTGGTTCGACACCATGGACGCCGTTTTGGGACGACAACTGGCCATAAACTGTGGGGAGAGAATTGCGTGTCAGAAACACTGTTACCAGGCTGAGATACGCTGGAAAAACAAAGTCATCACAGTACAATTTAGGTACAGCACGGTTCCTGTATACCGATGGAAAAGCACCTCATTAAACCCCCACCTTCTTTAAGATATGGTCACTAACCTTTAAGTGCTGTTTTGAGCAGCTTTTGCGTCTCCATGTCAAAGGACTGGATCTTGTACTCCTCTTTCGATGAATCCTCCATCCTCTTTAGGATACAGTGTTTGGGCAGCAGGACACCTGCACTGAGAGGTTAAATGAGAAGCACTTAGACTGAAGAAACACACCATTCAGTACCAGATTAGGACCTTCAGGTTCTAAAGATCACTGTGTGTCTCCAAACGCAGCACTTACCATACAGACATTATGACTGTATTAGCAAGGACATTAGTTGATCTTGTGGGGACTAGCAAAAGTGTTCACCAACAGCCAAAACTGACTACAGGGTAGCACAGCGAGTCCAAAATGTGCACCCTCACCAAACTCTATCTCGCTTTTGAAAGCCTACATCTGCTGTTTGTGTGGAAGGGATAAGCAGGATTAGGTGAGGTGGACAGGCTGTTCAATCCCTTTCAGCAGACTCACGGGCCTCAGAGAAACAGGAGGTGACCAGGCTGGCCAAGTCAGAGACATGCGAATCCCGTTGTAACAGAATTTTACAGAATTCACATATGAAAACTCACAAAAATGTAACCTAATTTAAACACAGACACAATTTTAACCTAATTTTAACACCGTCACAGGCGTCAAGTTTGAACAGTTGCTTCTTGAGTGCACTAGGTGGCGCAGTGGGCCTTTAACTGCCCTAGAGGGAAAGAGAAGTAGTCTAGCCATTCACTCACAACAGCACAAAACAGCAAGACAGTTAGCAGAATTGGTTAAGCTATGGTCAGAATTCATTCATTCATTGGGCGTGGGGGCCAGCCCACCACAGGGCACCCATACACACACACACACCTATGGTCAATTTAGAATCCCCAATTCACCTGCCGCACGTGTCTTTGGACTGTAGGAGAAACCAGAGACCCCAGAGGAAACCCACGGTGATGGTGATGCTGCAAGCTGACATTTGTTCCCATTTCTTTCATTTAATCTACTCAGTACGTCAAAGATAAAACAGTTTGACAGAGATACAATAGTAGTTTTGCATCAACGAGGAGATTCTAAGTAAAAGATAAGGAAATGAGGGGTGGCTTTTACACAGTTAAACTACTGTAACAGCAGAACTAAAGAGTCTGAATGTGGAAAGAAACTCACTGAGGTTGTTTACTGCCCAAGGGCCGACACAACATGTAGAAAGTTTCATAAACCCACATAAAAGTTTCCAAAAGTTTAGGCTCTCAAGTTTAGTGGAAGCAACAAAAAATACCCGAAACGTAGATGAACATTCCTTCACAGTATTGATCTACAGTCATTCAGTACTAAGTGTGTTGTTGTTGTTGTTATTGTTGTTAATATTTTTCGCCCAAAATACATTTTCGCTATCGTTGTTTTTAATGTCACCATTTAATCAAAAACTTACTTAAATCAGAAGCGCTAGCGCTGAGAAAGCTTCATCCCTGATGTTTTCCCTCTTCGAGCTGTGTGCTGCTGTGTTCGTGGTTCTATCCTGAGGGTTAGCTTTAGCATTAGCAGCTCCACACAGCAGCGGCGACAGACTAGTTCAACGAATCGGTTCTTTTGAACTGGTTCCTTTCAATACAATCTGTAGAACCGATTCACTGAAGCATCTTGATCGACTCATTCATGTTCAGGCCGGTGGGAATAAAAATGATGATTTTAATCTTTAGTTTATCAATCAACTATAGTTTCAGTTACACATTGCTTGCATTGCTTGTGTGAAACACACAACAACACTCACACAGAGACTCACACCCACACCCACTTTCTCAGCTCAAAAGCCTCACTGACCGATTCAGGCCAAACTGCCCGAGTCCCTTTTATTAAAGTTTTAACGTCAGTTTCACTCTAAATTATTTGCTAAATTTAAGGGAAATACATCAAATATGACCTATGCACAAGTTATGACATTATGATATCTGATGGTTTATTTTTCCTAGTATGCAATAATAATAAAAATAATAATACTGCAACCCTATTAACACCCTTGATTTCAGAAGATACTCTGGATAAGAAGGTGAATGATATATGGTGTTTATAACACTAACATGATGCTTATAATGTATATACTAATAAATTATACTAATGAATGATAATAAAACTAATAATACTAATATATACATCAGGAAACAAACAAAATTATTCCCTAGTTGCAAATTATTAAATTATACACAATAATAATATAATCTAATAATATGATTAATGAGTTACATTGTTGGTCACATCCTGAGGAAGCTGTTGTATTGAAATCACAATTTGAAATACTGGTTTTTAGGTTACAAGAGCTTTGAGTTTCATTATCACTTCCATCAAGGTGCCAACACTAGTCGTGGAGGGCTGCTGTCCAGTTTAGTGAGTGAGCTTGAGGAGGGGAACCACCAAACTGGGCTGGACACCAGACCTCCAGGACCTGAGTAGGGCCCCCCTTGGCCCACACTGTAACAGTGTCATCAGTTTAAAGAAATTCAACTCAGTGATAACAAATGCGTGACAGTATTTGACCAATCAAACAACCAAATAGTCAATAGTCAATGGTCAGTGCCAGAGGTTTTTTAATAAATTGTATTGAAAAGTGAACATTGTGTTGAAAATCTATCATGATATTGTTTAAATAAATTGTGCTAAACTGCATTGTTTCATCTTAAGTTTCTAATGAAGGGAAAAGGTGTGGTTGTGTTTGGTAGAGGTCTGACAGAAATGTAGTTGTCACATCCGCGCCGCCAGCGTTCGCAGTCACCGGACTACTGAGCTGGAGGTGTCCTGTCACGTCCCCTTGTCCACGTGGAGGTTTGTTTTGGTTTGGTGCGTTGCTAAGCGGCGCACCTGTTTGACGTTCAGCCCTCATGTTCTCCTTAGAATAACGTCATCAAGTTTCCCTTTTGTTTCCAGGTGTCTTCCCTCTTGAGTCAACTAGGTGATTATTGTCTCGTGATTCTGATTGGTTGGTGTGTTCACATTTTCTCATGTGTCTAGGTATAAAAGCCCAGCCGGTCCAGTAGTCCGCGCCTCCAGGCTGGGATTCCCCACGTATAGCTCCAGCAAGTGTTGGAGCCTCTGAACTCTACTGTTGCCCTAGGTTACCAAGGGAGAGCGTGAACTTCATCGGGACTGGTCTGGTCGGATAGGAAGACCCTTCCTCTGACTGAGCAGTTCCCTCAAGCCAAGCCAAAAGAAAGTGAGAGTGCTCATGTCCTCACATGTCTGTTTACGTGCTTTGTGTAATTAAAAGCTACCTTGATTTGAGTTAACTCCTGCATTTGTGTTCTCCTTCCCTGAGGTGACATGACAGTAGTAAATAAGTAAAATTTATTTATAAAGCTCTTTTTGCAGACAAACATCACAAAGTGCTGAACAATAAAATTCCATAAAAGTTTCAAAATGCAGAATATAAAATAAACAGATATACCATCAAAAGGCCTTAAACTGTAGACCACAAGTACAGGCCTGGACTGCAAATAATCACAGCTTCAGTCACAGTATGAGTCAGACAAATGCACGTTGTTGAGCCTTACTCGTGGCAATTGCAGAAATAGCTTAGTGCTTAGCAGTGAGAAGGTTCTGGGCTTCCCGGCCAGGATCTCCGGTTTCCTCCTACAGTGCAAAGACCTGCATGTCAGGCAGACTGGAGATGCTAAACTGTCCATAGGTGTGGGGTTATACAAGCTTTCAGAAGAAAAAAAAACTACACAATGAAATTCATCAAACACTCTTTTTATTGGTTTTGGTATAAAATAATAAGAGAAATAACTTAGAACCAAGTCATCTAGCAGCTTCCCAACTCAAACACACACAAACAGAGCAGCAGCTCACAGCCGTGTGCACCTCTGGTCAAATGATGTTTTGTTGATTTTCTAAGTGTAAATATTTTTATTTATTTTTCTTTGTTTCTTTCTACAGTTTAGCAGGAACTGTGTACTGAGGTGTACAAAAGTGTGTTCAGATCAGGGAGACCCAACTGTGGTCCGGGAGGACTGGTGTCCAACACAGTTTGGTGGTTCTCCTTCTCAAACACACTAATGAAACCTGCCAATCAACAGGTGAGTTGAACCAGGAATGTTTGAGCAGGTAAATCACCAAACTATGCTGGACTGGAGTTGCCCCCCCTGCTGTGGAAGATGTGCAACTTAATTACACTTAGAACATCAACAAAAAACACATCAGTTAACCAGGAGTGCCAAAACTTTTGCACACAACCGTACATGAGTTTATAGAAACGTATGGAGGAGTGAAGAAAGACACATCCACGTAAGTAGGCAAGCGGTTACACAGTCTTTGAACCAGTGTTCGTAAAGAAATACAAAACAACAAAAAAATGCAGAGCTACAGTGTGAGGTTATAAAAGGTCACTCAGGTTCAGCCCAGAGTGACCTAAAATATTCAGAACTCGACTCAGTCTGTGGTAAAGCCCACCAATGACCTAAAATAAACTCAAGCAGTAATGAACATCCCGATAAAGACCAGCTCAGATGTAATTGATCTGCAGGCACTTGAGGGTTATACGTAACGAAAAGCCTGACAGAAAGCTGTAAATATGGACAAACACCTTTAACACACAGATGTAGTTAAAATAGTTGTATTTAGACCAGTTAGGAAGTAGTTGTGTTTTGACATGATAATGAGATTCCATATTTGTGCATATGTACCCTACAGGCCAGATGTTTGGGCCCCCCTCATGTTGCTTTTTCAAAATTATATTACAAGAAAACATTAGAAATGTAACTGACTGGTTTTCAATATTTTATAGTCTGTAGTAACACACTGTTAAGCCACAAAGACTCAAACTAATGGTTTTGAAGAGACATATCAGGTCTGAAACATGTGATAAACTTCCACATCCATTCAATTACACTTAAAGTGTACATGGTTATAACATTTTGAAAAAGCAGCATATCATTTAATCTTAAAATTCAGAGGGTGGGCCAAAACCTCTGCCCTGTAGTGTATAGTGAAGACATATTTGGCCATCTAATATATGCAGAAAAAAATAATGAGTTTAAAACATTAGTAGGGAGACTAAACATGGCCCTGTACACCATCAGACCAACGGTCACTGTGGTGGAATCTTGGAGGGAATGTGGTCAGTACCTTCAGTTTGGGAACAATAGTACAAAAATGTACAAACGGGACCCTCTGAGTGAATGTAACAACCTTTAAAACTACTTTAAAGGTCCTTTAGACCTTAAGGACTGTGATGTACCTTCGAGGGTACATTTGTGTCGTACCTTGGGAGGCTAAAATTGTCCTGAACTTTAACAGGATAATATTTTGAGGGACCACAATTTACCTGGACAGTCTCCCTGCAGAAACAGCGAAAGTCTTCTGAAAAGAACAGAAGCTGTAATAACGATGAAGGGTACTCTCACTAAATACAGAAACATCTGATATTAGATTTAAACGTTGTGGCTTCTGTGTCATTTACTACTTTTTTTCTGACTCTGAAAAACTAGTAACTTGTACTTAATGCCAGTTTTCACCAGAAACTGAATTTACAAAAGGGTTGTCAAAGTAGTGTGTTTTTAATTCTATTTTTTTTTACTTCACTGAATGTGTAGTACTGAAGAAGAGTAAATTCGGATAACTCTAGCACAAGAAATTTGGCAAAATTGTAATAAATGTTGCTCTGTTTCTGCTACATGAGTGGGACAGCGACGTAACATTTAAAAGCATTTTTAAAAGCCCCCGATGGATTGTGGTCCCAGAACTATGGCTGGGTGTAAACAGTGTTTCAGTTTTTCCTAATCTTTCTCCTATAAATAAAAGCTATCACAGAGGGTTCTTTGAACATATCCATAGAAGAACCATTTTAATTCCTTTAGGAAAAAAGTGTTATATGTGAGATATGTGAGGGTGAATAACCCTATAAAGCAACACAATAGGTCATTTGTGAGGGGGTGGGGGGGGTTTCAAAATGCAACATTTCTCAGGTAGCCAGATAACTTAAGCCTAAAGTTTAAGATTGTCCAACAAGAATGTTCCTTACCTGTTTCCTATTGGACAGGCATGACTTTGGGCTTGAGTTGAAATCCTGATTGAAATACACCCTAGGGATGCACAAACATTTGCACACAGCAGTCCTAGAATGACATGAATGTGAACTGAGAACAGGTAGGGGAGAGCTAGCATAGGGTCAGACCACCTGACTGCATTAGCCTTGACTCACTGTTAGCCCTGTTAGCACTGTCTGATTGAACTAGGAGGACCTCAAATGGTCTGAGGTTCTCGTCAGTTCTCTGAGACTCCCAGCAAGTCCAAAATCTCTGAGCCAGGACACCAAAAGCTGTGCAGTGCAGATGACCTGGCTGTTTCAAGAGACTAAAAATAAAAAACAAAAACAGATTGTCGGGGGGTCACGCAATAATAGGAAAAGATTATGAAAGACAAAAGCTAACCATAGATCAGTACTGCTATCCAGAACTGTCTTCCCTCCAATGGCGGCTCCTTCGGCTTTCCTGCTCACGGTCGCGGCTTGAGGTTGGAGATGGCGTTGGTGAAGAATTCATACCAGAAGAAGGTGAGTCCTGTTGAGAGTGCAGCTTTCAGCAGGCTGGGGGAAAGTCCTTTAAAGAAACCGCGCAGACCCTCCTCTCGAGATATCCGCACCACGCAGTCCACAAAGCCCCGATATGTCCGGACCTGCAGCCACCCCAACCCACAAAAATGTTTTACACTTAAAGACAACACTGTCATGTTAAAAGCTATGTTCACGCTGCAGGGAGATCAGACTGTGAATCTGATCTTTAGGCTGCATTTACACTTCGGGGAATTTTAGATTTGTGTAGTGAATCTGATCTTTTGGCTGTGTTCACACTCCAGGGGAAATCGGATTCTGAATCTGATCTTTAGGCTGCATTTAGTCTTCGGGGGGAATTTGTGTGGTGAATCTGATATTTTGGCTGTATTCACATCGCAGGGAGATTGGATTTGTGTAGTGAATCTGATCTTTTGGCTGTGTTCACACTGCAGGGGAAATTGGATTTGTTCACACTGCAGGGGAAATATGATTCTGAATCTGATCTTTAGGCTGCCTGCAGTGTGAATACAGCTATAGACTCAAGATTTCAAATTTCAAGCTGAAAGTGACCGTATCTGATTTGAACAGACCTTAGTCATATACGCTGTCTGGCTAATGTGCACATATTGGAAAAAAATAAAAAGCTGTATTTTATTTCCCCCAAATCAATAGAAGAAAATAAACAGAAACTGTGCACTAAAATGTGTAGAAACATGCTGTATTTATGTTCTCTGTGGAGGGTGTGTCCTTATTTTTGTCACGTTTCTGGCCAACGGCCGCTAGAGGCCGCTATTGGACTTTTAGTCTGACAGCCACAGCTGTTCGGACTTCGTGTTTAATGACTGTCTATTGTTCATTGGTTCTGCCCGGTCTCTTGTGATGTATTTAAGTTCCCCTGTGCACTGTGTTCGCTGTCAGTTCTCCCTCACACTTCCCCTGGTGTGTACCTGCCTTTTGTTTCCTGCCTTTCTAAGAAACAGAATCGGCCCTCGAGCCTGCTTTTGTTTTTCTCTTTTGTTCTAATAAACTCTCAAGAAGCATGGAGATCCGCGCCTGCGCCTTATTCATGAACAGGTACCCACAACACGTGACAATTTTCACTTACAAAATCAACGTCATTTGACGAGGGGTGCCCAAGCACACAGCTGAACATCCGTCGTTCTGAAAAGTCCTTTCTGACTCAGAAGGGGAGTTTATGAGTTTATGTGGTGTAAAATACTGTACCTGGCCGAAGTGGACCCTGGCCTCCTCAAAGCCTCCAACCTGCAGTCTTTTTTTGAAGAGGTCAAAAGGGTACGTGAGGGTTTTGCTGATGACCCCTGCGATGCTGCCACTCAGCAGACTCTGAAGACCACCTAGAAGAGCCAAAAATGAAATTTAGGGTGTGAAGTTTCAGAAAATTTGACCAGGAGTGCACGAACTTTTGCACACAACCATACATCAGTCGTCCTGCAAAGTCTTTTCTCTGTGCTAAAACTAAAAATATTTGCTTCTTTAGTTTTAGCATGGTGCCAAAATCATCACACACTCACCTCAGACCATGTGGAGGCGTTGGATAATCTCTGAAAGACTTGCTTACATGGTTTCTGACGCTGTACGACTCAATGTTATCCATAAACATGGCCTAAAGTATGGACTAAACTCAGGTTTCCATTCAACAACAAGCGTTTTGGCTATTCTAACATACTTTCATCTATTTCTCACAATCTTTTAAGTCATACAGTATTAGAGACCACGTAAACAAGTCTGTTTGAGATCTGAGGCGAGTGTGTGGTGATTTAGCCGTGCAGTTTGTACGATGCTAATCATTGGCTTCCATAATTTGATTGGCTGTGTAGTTCCACCAGAGCCATTTTATGAAGAGCCTCGTCACTTCTTACTCCTCCTATTATAATCTTAAAATGAATGAAAAACACTAGAGGGCGCCATGAGCGAGTCTTTATTGAACTGGGGTAAATAACATTCTTCTAGTTTTTTAATGCAGAATTTTTTTTTCCTTTCAGAAAGTAGACAAAAGCACTGATTATTATTATTGTTATTATTATTATAATATCTTATAAGCATATTTTTTGTATTGTACAACAAACAGGTTTTGGATATGCTAGCCTTCTGACTACTGTGTGCTGACAGGTTGGCATTCTGGTTACTGAGAGCTGATTGATTGGCATTCTGGCTACTGAGAGCTGATTGGTTGGTATTTAGGCTACTGAGAGCTAATTGGTTTGTGAGCTGAGCAGCTGACTGACTGTTAAATTACAAAAATAAATTAAAATTTTTCACAAAACCCCATTTTGGAGTCATTTCAGACTCGCTAAGGCGTGCCCCTGAGCGTCTGGCCAGTCTAGAAGACATTACCTAAAGGCAGTTCTCCGCCTTACACATTCTCTGGCTACACTTAAAAAATAAAGAAGCAAAATTCACCCAATACAACTACATTTGGCTAAAGCAGGGCATGAATTTGCACAAATTAAACTGTTCTACTGACCTTTTGATTTGCTGTCATGCTCCAGCAGCTTTTTGAAGATGTTGTAGAAGAAGAACTGAAGCCCAGCGTAAGGGAAAACAGCCACCAGCGTGGGGGTGAGACCTCTGTAGAAGGTGAGCGCCCCTTCTTGGCGGTACATGGTGAAAACAGCATGTCTGAGATTCTTGTACACCTGCGAAAAACAGTTGTGTGACTTTTACAAAACAGGATTGCCGTCAATGTCCAGAACTGCAGTATTACATTATTTACAGTACTGTGCAAAAGTCTTGAGCCACCCCTAATTTCTTCACATTTTGCTTCCAAAGAGCCAGACTTTCTTGTATTTTTAATAATGCTGGGCAAAATTTTAATCGCGATTAATCGCATGATTTTCTGCAATTAATCACGATTAATCTCATTGTTATATGCAAAATTCAATAATTAATTCAAAAGTAGTGTATTGCGCACTTTTAAAAGTACTGCTATATGAACAAAAGTGCAATAACATTTGGTTTGCAAACACTTTAAACAACTAAGGTGCTTTTTAACAGCAGTATTTCCCACGGTTACACAGTTGCCATTAAAACATTTCTTGTAAATCTCAGCTTAAACATTAATGTAATCAAATCAAATATAAAACCAAAGCTATTTGCCACTGCCAGGGCATTCACGTTTTATCTAG